>PVIR01011601.1:0-26382 GCA_004026965.1 Petromus typicus
TAAAATTGAGAATTAATCAGGAGTACACATTTGTATACACTTTGCTAACTGTACCATTTGCAAAAAATCATTTAACTTCTCTGACCTTGGTTTATACATTTATAAATAGAATAATTATAATATTTGTTCCACAGCTTTGTTGTGGAATATAAAAGAAGATAATTAAATTGAAAGTGATCTTATAACAGTTTTGTGATACAAATATAACAAATTATTATTAATCACTTATAGGCCTTGTTATTTCCTAAAGAACAGGAGTCATTGCCACATTCTTTTGTGGTAATGACCCCACTCCTGATATGAAAATACTGCTTAATTAATAAGAAATTATGGACTGAATAAGCTTTTCATGTAGGAAAATGTTCCTTTTGAATCTTTCAAATGCTAATTTTTAATTTGATTATGTAACAACAAATGCTTCTTGGTGTAACAAACTTAATTGCAACATAAAATATCTGTGTCCATACAATGTAGATATAATTATACCATTTTGCTCCTTCATATTAAAATCCAACTGAGCTCCTCAACAAATCCTTTTCTACTTGTTGCTATAAAGAGCATGACATTCACTATATACTCCTACTTGAAGATGCTTAATCTTCTTGTCTCTAAATAACTCTATCCATCAGAGAAAATTGATAATTTTAACCAAATTTTTCAGTCATATGTTAATTATGGTTTTAAGTAGACTACTCTAGTGTGTGTCTTCATCAATTGTTATATTGTTCTTGCAAAATATATTGTTGATCATGAAATATCATTATTTGAAAAATGCTTTTGATACAGTAGCAAAATAAATAGTATAAAATACCATAAATAAATTTGGATGGGTTTTGATATAATTTAGAAATAAAGAGGAAACATACATGAGTGTGCTAAACAGCCCTAGATAATGACTGTTACATGATTTTTATTTCTCCAATTTGTCTCCTAAATTATACAATAACACAAAAGCACTATTAAGAACTAAAACAAAGAATGAACAAACCTCTGGTAAATCAAATCAGAGAATGCTTTGAAAATAAGATGGTAAAGTAGGCTGACTGAGCAAATGGATGTGATCCATAAGATTGTCAGGTAATGCCAGTAAGAGATATGGGTGAGGACAGAATAAACATGTGGGAAATTGCTTGATGAAAGCTTTGGATGGGTGTGATAGCCTCCAGTTTGATGTGTAGATTATAAAGCTATGGAACGATAGAGATGCAAAAGGGATGACAGTGAGAGCAATGGGAATAAAGGAACATTTTGGCAGCTGAAGATTGGCATTGATTAGAGTGGGGCTGCCTTTAAAGCCAGAAGACCAAAGAGTAGATATGCACAGGTCAAAATGAGAGATGGCTACATCAGTGACCTCCTTCAATGCTGTAAGATATGTTTCTGCAGAGACTCCATGAAGTGAAGAAAGAGTTCCCTCGCTTTCAATAAAATGGCAAGATGGCAATAAGCCATATGCTTCTACAAAGGAGCCACTGAAAGTGAATTAATACAATGTTACTATTGTGTAAGGAAACGTAGCATTATTTCTAAGCAAATTAAACATTATGAATATACATAAAGTGGCGTATATCAATTAAACAAAATGACATTCAGGAAGTCTTACATAAAAAAGAATACAACATAGTATTAGTACCTGTCTTTGAGAAATTAGCATGCAGCATCCAATAAACATAACGGTGGCTATTACCTACATTTTAAAAAAATTACAGATAAGACAATGCTTCCTGCTTCTCAATTGAAGGCTGTTACACTTCGAGATGGGAGATGTTACACTTTCTCATCCAATTGTATATTCAACACTATGTGGAATTTTAAAAGGTGAAACTTCTTTAATAGAGTGTAGTCTTTTTAGGAAATTTTAAAGAGTATTTTCCAATAATGTCCAAGCTTATGTATTGTAGCTATGCCATAATAATGAAAAATTAGAAACATTCTGAAAAACAATCACCAGAAACATTGGTAAATTAATTATTATTAATATAATATGCTATACTTCATTTAAAATAAACTTTATTTATAAGTTCACATATCAATAAAACATACAAAATGCCATGAATAATAAGGGAAAAAGAAATACCAAAGTATATAAAAAGTTCAACGTATAATAAAAATACAGCATATATAGTTTCACATTACATGTATATCATTGTGTATCTGCAGTATATATAGTGTATTATTATACCCTAGTATAGTGCATAATACACATAGCGTATTATTTATAACTTATGATGAAAGTAAAAATAACAAAACTTGTGTGGGAAAAATGAGAGAGAGAGAGAGAAACTAGAAAGAAACAGAGAGAACAGAAGTGGAGGAGAGAGAAGAGAGTAAGCAAAGAGTTCTTGCCAAAGAATGATGGAATTGCAAGTGTGGGTAGCTAGGAAAGAAATGGAAAGACATGGAGATTATATAGGGCTCTAAGGGTTACTTTCAATAGAGAAAGAAAAAGTACAAGATCAACATGAGAAAAATTTTACATTTGTGAAATCAATGTCATCTAGTAAATGTCATCTCTTGTTTTTCTTACTTTTTAAAAGGACATCCACTTGTTTTTAAAAATACACCTTTGAACACTTTGAACAACTTTTCTAACCAATAGTCAAGAAATCTCCTCCTGTTATGCAGGTCACTAAATTGATGTAAAGCAAGGAGAATGAATACCATGTAATCATCTATGTCCCACCTTTTCCCAGCTTCTGGATGAGCCTCACTTCAGCAGCTTTCCTGCATTCAATCAATAAAAGCTCCCTTTACTGTCCAGTGTCACACTCATTTCCTGTGCACAAGATAGCTAAGAGAGATCTAGTTCAAAATGTCCCTCCTCTCCACATCTCCTGGCGAGGTAAGAGGAGACCTTGGGCTTGACTATTCTCTTCCTACTTTGGCTTCTGACCAGTCTTGCACCCTTGGCATCCAAAACTGTCTCAGCATCTTTATCCTGGGGCATCTTATCTAAAATACTGGACAACTTATATTGCAGTGATTTTGTCTAATATTTAATTTGTCTACCTAATAATCCTAAGGTTCTTCTCTTGTCATAAAATAAGGTTGCTGTAGCTATTCATGGAATTAAGCTTAGTTGTAAAATTAGCCATCAAAAATTGCAAGTTCTTAGAATTCAGAGTTCTTAAGTAATTTAAGTCTGACCTGAATGGAAGACAACATAATTGTGTTGGGTTGGTCAGCTTTCCCAGCACTTAGATGATACCAGTAACTTCAAGGAACACTTTAATTTTGCTCATGGCCTCTGAGAAGCCAGAAGGTCTGGGTATCCAAAAGTGAGTGTGACAGAAAAAGATGCTTTGATAATGGCATTGCTGAAGCACAAAAAGGAAACAGTGCCAAGGTCTTTTAACCAGATGTACCCAACGGCATACATGATGTAACAAGACATACTCAAAATTAAGGAGTTCAGGCATAATTAACTGCAGATACTGAAAGACTATTATGTTTTAGATTTTACTGTGAAAACATAATGGTAACTAGGTTTATTTTTTTTTTAATGGAAGACAAATGCATTGTAGTATCTAAACAGAAATTCCCATCTATATTTATGTCTTAAACATAACCACATAAAAAGCCAATCAATCATAATACTTCTGCAACTCAGTAAAACAATCTGGGGAAATTATTGTGTTCAGGTGTGTTGTTTAAATTTTTCTTCAAGTGATCCTGATAACACTTATAAGGAACTGATCTAAAAGAAATGGCTAAAGGCATTTGCTCTGATAAAAAATAACTCTCAGAAGAACTTCTACATAATATAAATCAATTTTCTATTTCTTATGAGGAAGTATGTTTGTGTGGTTTAAGGACAAATTAGATAAAAATCACTGAAATAATTCTAGAAGTATACATACTTCTACAGTTTTATGGAATATTAATGTATTATCCATTTTAAATAAAAAAGTTATTTTAGATAGATTGATTTAATAGTTATTGTCTTCTTAGGACATATATGCAAAACATGAATAGGTAATAAAAATATAAAGAAGATTATTTTAAATATAATTTTCCTTAAGGAATTACTTTAAAAATATTCTCAAACTGTGGAGAGCCGCGCTGGTGCCACACCTAAAAGATGGCGCTGGCTTCCTTTCTCTTTCCTCCTGATGGTGTGCGCTCCCTCTGCCACATGACTCCTTGCGGGGTACTAGGCTGACTCAAGCATAGTTTGGTTGCTGCACAGACCAATGGTAGGCCACTACACCCGATCCCCTGATTGGCGGAAGAGATGCATATAAGGCGTTGCGCGGGCTGGGGAAGGAGAGAGACTCTCCATTATGCTGTAAAGGGTTCCTGAATAAACCGCTTGAAGAAGAGTTCCGGGTCGCGTCTTTCTTGCTGGTCGAGACGGACGCGACATCAAACAACCTCATAGGGATCAAAATAACTATTATGAACTATAGTATTTGTCAGTGACTTCCTGTAAATTATGTTTAAAGCAGGCTTATTTCCTTGCACTGCCACCACTGCAGCACATCCCTGGATGAACACTGACTTCCAAATGCCTCATCTTCTTTTCTGATGAATTATGCAGAAGTTCCATAGCAAAGCTATGCTAAGGTGATAAAGTTCATGAGGATGAGTTGTTTGTAACTCATGTAGATTCAGTAAACAAATATTTTATTTCTTCTTCTATGTGTCAAGTTCCAGATTTTGTGTAAAATAAATACAACCAGTGCACAAAGGGATAAATTGAAAAGCAAATGCTGAGATAAAATGATTTTTCTTTAAAAAGAAGAAAAAAAAAAAAAGAATATCCAACTCTTAAGGATGCAGCTGGGGGAAATTTCAGACTAACTTGCTGTGCAAGTTATGTCTGCAAATCTCATTAGTAGTAATGTGATTTTGAATGTACAAGTAGCACATTGATTTGAACATCTTCCCCACATGTACATTTTATTTTTGGAAAAGCAACTCTTTCAGTGCAGTGCGAGTTTAGAAAAACTTTGTATTTCTAGCAAGTTTAGCATTATATATATATATATATATATATATATATATATATATATATATGTTTCTTTTCTAAAAATGAAATCATGAACAGTGTTCAGACAGAAACCTCAAAAGCCTTTCTGATATTTAATAGAACAGTAAACCTCAAAGTCAAAATGTAGTGTGGCCTTTTTCTCATAAACTTGTATTTTATTTGTTAAGTCTACATTTGCCATATGCATATGTCATTGTGCATTCATTTGTCAAGATAAATTCTTCATTATCAAAAAATATTTATTATTTATTTATTTATATTTATTTATTATCCAAAAATAACTTTGGAATTTGATTGCTTAGAAACAAGCAAGAAACATCAAAGTATAGAGACGACAAATGTTAACATTCCCCCAGGAATTAATTATGGCAGATTCTGCTGATCATTTTCCAATATCCCTCTCACTTCCACAAATTTTATCTGAGTTTGCAACTTCCAGAATAAAGCTATATTTTCAGACTTTCTAACAGCTATATATAAGCATAGAATTTAATAATTCCCAATAAAATACAGGGCAGTATCATAAAAGAAGACCATGAATAATAATAATAAAAAAAGCACTGAATCTCTTTTCTTCTTTATTTATTCCTCTTCCCAGATAAAACTTTTTTTTTGGTGAGTTTCCATGCCCAATATGGTATGTGGATACAGGGGGTCGAACCTAGGTCCTTGTGCTTGCAAGACAGGCGCCAGAACCCCTGAGCTAACTGCCCGGCCCTCCCAGCTAAAACTTAAAGGATGCTGCCATCCTCTAGAGTGGGATGAAGTTAATCTGTTTTTAAATATCCAGGTGGCAGTGATCTTTACAAAACTTCATAAAATTTACTGTTTTGCTTTATGTTGTATTTTATTGTATATTGAATCATGTTAGGTTGTATTTCAATATATGCAAAATGTATGTCTCCTGGTTCTAATTCATACCATAAAGCATTTCAATATTTTAATTTCCTATTGCTCTTTATTTTATTGTCTGACTTTTAAATGCTTTAAATGAATATTTTTGAGGAGATCTGGACAATGCAGATGAAAACTACGAAGGATAAATAACTACACGAGAATAGTCAAAAGTAGGCCTGCTATTTTCTTTTTTTTTTCTTTGTTTTGAGTATATTGGTACATTTTAGATACACATTTTGACCACAAAAACATTTAAAAATTTATACCTGTGCAAGATACATCTTGACTCTCATTTTTCCTGTTCTCCTGCCCTTATCCTGCAACCTACATATACGCTTTCCTTTTTCTGTTTGCTTTTACTATCGAGATTTTTATTTCACTTCCTCATTTACCCTATCACCCTTTTCTTTCTTCGAACATTTTCTTCCTGTTTCACAATACCTATCATACACTCTGAACCTCATTTACACCTTTAGCTTCTCATATTAGAGAAATAATGCAGTATTTAAATTATAGTACAATGCCAAAATAGGCTTCATTTGTAGTATATAATATACAAATATCTTATTTTAGGTTTTTTAGATCCATGCTAATTCTTCTCATACTTGTGTCCAAGAATTAAAACAATATTGCATATGTATTCTTTCTATTTTAAGCAAAATATAAACATGTGAACACAATCAAATAAGAATACTGAACATGAGGTGATAATGTGAATTTACAAGTTCAAATGAATTTGCCAATATAATAGCCAAAGAGATTTATCTTGGGTGAGATTACTGCTATATTGAAAAATCATAGTCACTTTTTGCACTACTTATCTTTAAATTTAGTGGATTTTATACTCAAAATTCCACATTAAATAAAATCAAACTAACCATTGAGTCTTCTTAAGATGCACAGACAAGCTATTTCACGATAATTAAAATACTGTGTGTAAATAAATTTGCTTCATTTTAGAAACAGATACCTAATAATTAAGAGTATCTTCATGTCTAGACAGTAGTTGAAATATTTCTCCACAAGGCATCTTTTACTAGTCAGGATAAACATCTAAGTGTTTTTATTTTTGTTTGTTTGTTTGTTTGTTTTTTAGAAGGAATGATATAAATGAAAGAAAAATTCAAGTCATGCTTCTGGGTGAATATACAATTATCATCAACAAATATTTTTCGAGTCTCCTCTGTGCACGGCGGTATGGTAATAATGATCAGCATCACTGACCACCATCTAGACGTCCAATGCTAAATTAAGTTTCTCTGATTTATGTTCATTGCTTTATTGTGCCTTGGCTCATCTGTTCTTACAAGCTGCTCTGTTGTGCTCCTACCAGCACATTATGTGACAGGACCAACCTGGTGCTAATTTACTGAACTTTGTACTGCCCACAAAACACTCCCCAGCTTCTATATATCCCTATCCATTATTGTTTTTCTACCTCCTTTTGTCTCTACTTGAGCACTGTCGGGCAATAATATATCCAGAGTAATTAAAAAACAAATAAAGCAACTCAGTTTTATACTTTTCCATCTGTTGGTATGTGGTGGTTAGCATTCATTGTACACCCAGTGAAATCTATAAAACTGTCATTTTATTATTAAATTTATCCATCCTAGGATAAAGTAATATACTATTCCACTACTTAGAAAAATCTTCTAAAGCATAAATTTGAATAAGTCCATCAGTAATTAAATATCCTTGAATGGATCACAAATAGGAAATTCAAAATCCTATTAGTATTTAAATCAACTCTCATTCCCCGGCATCATCTTCCTTCATGTCATTCTTTGTACCGTATAATTAATTTTTTAAAAACCCAAAATCTACATTCTATGTCCCCTTACAAAATATTTCTGTAATCCTTCCCTTCAGTGTCTGAAATAGTTTCTATGAAGAGTTTGAAATTTAAGTGTGTCGTACATCTCCTGTTCTACATTTCATAAAAAACATAACAGACTTGTATTTTCTTAGGACTCAGAAAATGGTACCATGAAGGATGACCTCAGACCCAGCCTCTGGAGTCACGCTACTGCTGACCATCTGCTGCTCTCTTCTCTCTAATCAGCCTCTTGCACTCAAGGTGAACGACAGAAATCAGAAAGGCTTTTACCAAGGCTCACACAGAAGACCTAAAACTATTATTCTTACTCTCACCTGCTGAGTAGGAGTTGATGATAAAGAAATTCTTCCCCTTTTGGTTCACTCATATTTCCATGCATTTAGCTACGACTCATCAAGCCCAAGGATAAAATGGGAGAGTTCACCTTGGCTTATTTGATCTTTAATCTGCAGTTTCTTGTGTGCATAAAAATGTATTTAAATAAATTTGTTATATATATGTTTTTCCTGTTGGTGAAACTGTCTTTTGCTACAAGAGTGTGGCCCATGACCCTTTTTTATGGAAAAGGAAAGGACATTGTTTTCTGCCTCTAAGTTTTCTGTATCATGCAGTGACAGTGTGCAACTAACATCACACTCTCTTAGACATACACACTAATTTATCTCTCTCCCTGACCAGGGTATATGCTCCTTTAAATAAGAATCAAGGTTTTTGTTTATTTTCACTTGCAAGTTGCTCAAATAAAGGAGAAATACTTGTTTATATTAACAATGCATGTTAACAACTTGTTTTTCATAATTGAGATAATCATTCAAAGTAGTTTAACACAATGAGTGAATGAGAGGCATCAAAAAGCTAAAATTTTTGTTCCAAAGAATATTAATTTTTTTTCTATTTTTGGTTTTCATTATGAAATTTAAGATTTGATAATAGAAATATTGCTGTTGTTGATAAAGATATTTGGGGAGGCCATACAAGCCATATGCAACAACTTTCACATATGAGCCTCTATTGCCTTGAACTCTGACAACTCAAATTATCATAAATCGGTACTTATCAGTTGTGGGAATTAAATCAGTATGTATATTATATATTTGTGTGATTTCATTCATTCTAGAATTTCGGTTATATAAAATGTATTTTAATTGTTAATTTCCAATTTTTTGGAAGAACTTTCTCAAATCTTAAAATCATGTTTTATTTTTTTTTAATCTTTATTGGTACATTACATATATGTATCATGATTACACTCCATTATGGGGATTTGTACCAGTATAAGACACAACTTAATTCTCATTTTTTCCCATAGCCCTACCCACCCTACTTCCCCCCTATATACATAAAATTTGTTTCCTCTTTTTTTTTTGTTATAATCTCATTATTTTTCCCCCTTCACCCTATTTTACTTTGAGTATTTTCTATTTTACAATATGTAACATACACTTCTAGGACTCATTTACATCTTTATTTTCTCATACCAGAGAAAAGATGCAATATGTACCTATCTGTGCCCTATTTATTTCACTTATGAGGATATCCTCAAGGTATGTTCATTTAAGTATAAATGATTCAAACTTATCATTTTTTATGGCAGAGTAGTATTCCATTCTGTAGAAGCACAGCTTTTTAATCCAGTCTCCAGTTGATGGACACTTGGGTTGTTTCCAAGATGCAGCAACCACAAATTGAGCTGCTATAAACATGGTTGAACATATGTCACTGTGATATGAGTCTTTTAATTCTTTTGTGTATATAGCTAGCAGGGCAATGGCCAGGTCAAATGGGACCTCCAAGCCTAGCTTTTTGAGGAATCTCCAAACTGATCTCCACAGGGCTTGTAGGAGTCTATATGTAAATCAATAAATGTTATACACTACACTAACAGGCTTAAAGACAAAAATCATGTGGTCATCTCAACAGATGCAGAAAAAGCTTTTGACAAAATACAACACCCATTTATGTTCAAAACCCTACAGAAGATCAGAATAGATGGTCTGTATCTCAAACAAATAAAAGCTATCTATGAGAAACCATCAGCCAGTATCATACTAAATGGTCAAAAATTGAAACCTTTCACACTAAGATCAGGATCAAGAAAAGGATGTCCTCTCTCACCACTTTGGTTCAATACAGTTCTGGAAATATTAGCTATAGTAATTAGGCAAGAGAAAGAAATAAAAGGAATAAAGATTGGAAAAGAAGAAGTTAAACTGTCATTGTTTGCTGATGATATGATACTCTATTTAGAGGATCCTAAAAACTCAATTAAGAAACTGCTGGACCTAATCGACAATTTTTGCTGCATAGCTGTTTACAAGATCAACGTTCTAAAATCAATAGTGTTCGTATACACAAACAGTAGACCCACTGAGATGAAATTGGGGAATCATTCCCTTTTACAATAGCACCCCAAAAAATAAAATATCTAGGAATCAATCTAACAAAGGAGGTGAAAGATCTCTACTTCAAAATCATGTTTTAAAGCTCAAAGTAAAAGAGAATCCTATGTTTTTATCAATGCACACTATTTAACACTTTAAATTGGATCAAAAGGAAAAACAACATATTCTTAGTATACTTAATATCTATGTTGACATTTTGTACAAGATAAATAATTTTATAGCCCATCTATGTAGTATAAATGTAATATTGAAGGTAATAATCAATATTAAGCAATTATTACTAATTCTTTTCCAAACAACATTCTTGGTTTGATTGCCACTTGAAGAAAAGTAGTGTGACTGATAAGGTCAATTATTAGTTATCTACTTAATATAAATTATCTTAAAATATTATATCTTATCCTTTATAACAATCCTATAATTTAGAATTCAGTCAAAGTTTCTGATTGACAAATAATATTGAGATTAGTAACACAGCTTTCAATTTTCCACTCATTAAGCCAATGTCACTTAAGTCTATTTTTAAAGGAAAAATAAAAGATAATGTCTCAAAGTAGAAAACTGAAGAAATCATGGAAATATTAATTTTGATGTCCTTAGATATTTATCAATTTCAAAAAAATAGATTATTTAAAACGCCATAAGAATAAGCTGATGATAAACATCATACACTGAATTGACACAGGATCTGTGTGTCCAACTATTATGACAAAAGAATGGTTTATTTTAGGTTGAGAGAATTCTTCTAACTATAAAAGCAAATTTGAAAGTCAAGATATTGACTTCATCTTGAAATTAAAGTGATTGAAAAAGTAGTATCATAAACTTATTTCTGAAAAGATGCTAAAATTTGTGTAGAGACTAGCTAAGGCAAAAAATACTTTCTTGTAGCTTTTAATAAAAATAACAATAAGATATTTGCTGAAATATTTATTCTCACTAGTATTTAATGATTAATTCTAACAGATCAGACTTTGCTTTCTGTTTTTCTGTTTTTGTTTGTTTGTTTGTTTCTGATTTGTTTTGTTTTGGTTTGGTTTTTTTGTCTTTTTTTTTTTTTTAATCAGCTCAAGTTCTACTTTTTGGTCAGTGCTTTGTTCTTATCTTCTATTCTTCATTAAGAATAGTGATGCAAGAAAATATCTCCAAGAGACTAGATTCTACTACGTTCTATTATGTCAACCACTGCTGATTTTTCTGCACATGCCTTTCTTGTATGGACTGGAATTTGTAGGGAGGACAGGTAATCAGTTGATTCTATTTCCTTCTTTATGAATAATAGTATAATAAACCACTATTCAAAGTACCCAGTCCATCTGAAGAAATGATTAGTCTAAAATAGTCACCCAAATTGGCTAAATTCTGTTTTTAAGGACAGATACACACACACACACACACACACACACACACACACACACACACACACACACACACACACACACACACACACACACACACACACACACACACACACATACACACTGTGGGGAGGACACCGAGAGACACAGAGATAGAGAGGCCATCTTTTTCTCATCCTGATAATGACAGAGCCATGCTCATGTATATATGTAGGTAAAAATATGGAGCAATCAGAATCCCAAATCAGAATACATTATTACTGTCTCTGATCAAAGACTAAGAATATAACCAAATTAAATGAATGTAGGGACAAAGTTGAAAAAAAGACATGATGATTACATTATTTGAGCCCTTCTTTCCAATCATGTCTAAATGTAGCTTAGTTCTTGGCTTCCCAGATGCTTAAATCAATACATTCCTTTTCATGATATGAATATACATAGTTCAGGATGTGTTCATGCTGGGAGCACATCAGTATGCTTGAGAGTGGAAGGCCTAGAGAAGTCATGGAAACTGTCCCTCACTGCCAAGTGTTCTTATGCATCTCTTTCACTTGGCTTTTCCTGAGTCACAGCTTTTTACAGTGCATCTGTAATCATATTTTTTTAATTATATAAAGCATTCTTAAAAACTCTTGTCACCTGAACAGACCTGTGCAAGCCTCTGAATTTTAAGTCGATTCAGCAGAAGTTCTGGTCACTGAGGATCTCTCAAATGGCACTGATATCTGAAGTGGCAGTCTTGTGTGGTTACACCTTTACAGATTGTACAAGAATGAAAATAAAATGTACTTGATGTAAAAAAAAAGTTATTGCATAGTGAAATAAATAGGTCACAGATGTGTAAATATTGTCTTTGCCTGTGTATGAGAAAATGAAGAGATGAATTAGTTCTCGAATTATAACAGATATTGTAAAATAGAAAATATTCAAGAGAAATGGGGTTTAGGGGTAATAATGAGGGGAACATAAGGTACTGATAATTTTAAAAAGTAAACAAAGCTTGTGTATATAGGGGATGGGGGCTATAGGGTAGACAGGGTGTGGGAAGAATGACAAGTCCGCTCATATACTGGTACAAATTCTCAGTGTTGAGTGTGATCATGATGGGTATATATAATGTATCAATAAAGATTCAAATTCAAAAACTAAAATAAAAGAATTGGTTTTGAAAACATCATGTGTAATTAAGCTATCAGAGTTGGATTTCTGTAACTGAACTAAAAGATTCTAACTTCTAGTCATTTATAAATTGGTATCAATTAAAACTTATGTTCATCTCATGTTGTTATAGGTAGGTAAGCTAGTTAGATGTATTGTAGGCAGTTACATAGAGCTGGTCATTGAAAAGCCACCCTGGAGGACAGCCAAGAAGCCAACATGAAAAACAGTAAAGGAACCAACATAAAGGATAAACAAAAGACATTTACTGAAGCTCAGCATTACATAGGGGGAGAAACTATGACATCTACTTAGGATAAAAAACAGTGATTGATATTCTATGTAGGTTTCACCTGGGACAGGGCCTGGTTTTAAACCACTCCTCCCAGGAAAATTCACTGATTGAAAATCTTGTCGAGCTAAGGCAGAAGATTTCTTTCTCAATAAACTTCCTATTCTTAACCTCTGATGTTCCTAGAATTCATTGTTCAAGTTTTAGAGATTATAAATTCACATTTCAGATCTAGCAGGTTGACAGTTATATTTTCCATTTTTTTGGATTACTTGCTCCCCTGTAACAACAGGCAGAAACTGTAATTGGCTAAGAAATTCAATAACAACAAAATGGAAAATGCAGAATGATCTTCATGAGCACCTGTACTTAGTTAAACCTGCAGAGTTGTAACAAGTTCCATGTGAAATAGTGACTAAAAAACAATTAAGTCCAGGTGTACTATATCCCTACAGGCAGATTGATTTCAAGCACCCTAGCTATAGAATTCTGTATTTGTCTATTCCGTTTTGGGGTTTCTCTAAGCACTTTGCTCCTATCTAACCTAGATCCATCTCCCCTGAAGAGGTAGTAAGCAATTCTTCAGAAGGCAGCCTAGATTGCCTTTTTGTAACTTGCCAACAGGTGCATAGGCTGTGTACATGTGTGCATGATGCATGTGTGTGTGTATTTGTGTGCACATGTGTGTGTGTGTGAAGTGCACTGGTTGTTAGAAAAAGAAAAATCACAATACTACTGAAGCATTGTGCTACATTAGGTATCACTGTATTTGCATATCTCTCCCTCCAGTCACAGTCTTCCTTTTACAGTCTCCGCTTTGGAAAAGCATCTCTATTTCCTACATTTCTTCTTTTTCATCTTAAATTATATCTCCCCCTATATTTCTTTATCATGACCCATCTTTCTTGCTTTCTCAAACTCCAGACGGTCTTGCCACTTTTCTAATAATGTTGCAGCTTTTGAAAAGTATTTTAAGGTGTCTGAATACTATATTTACACCATGCATCTGCTGTGTGAAATACAGCTCCCAATGTCCCTGGAAGCAAAGTTGTTTTAGTTTTCTAAATAAATTCTGTCATTTAAAAGGAAAAACAATATCATCAATCATGAGAAGCAGATCTGCCTACCTTTGCAGCTGCATGACAAAATATCTCTGTAAACATCTTTTATTTGTACCTATTGAGTAAGGAAAGAATTTACCATAGACAATATTGGTAATATGTACTTTATTTTCTGGCTCTTGTTTTACATATTTATTTCCTTTATATACCTGAGGTTGTTTCTGTCCTCTCTACTGTAATTCTTTTGAAAATTATTTTCACTGTCTTTGTTCTACATTTGCATGATCTTTGGGTTTTTTTGTTGTTGTTTGTTTGTTTGTTTGTTTATTTGTAGGGTAAAAATACCCCAGAGATCTATTCTTCTAGAAGTGAAGCAATTTGGATATTAAAGTTTGGGTCTGAGTAGTCATGAGAGTTTCTTGACAGAAGACATTTGAATGATGTTTTCTCACCAGAAAAATTTTTGCCTGCTCACTCACTTGGTAGATGATAAAAATTTAACCTTTATAACATAACATCATCTCAGTTCCAAATCCCAACTGTTTCTGGAAAATTCTAATTTACATGTGTGTGACTATGTATAGCTCTGTGCATATGTGTGAAATGAAAAAAAAAGAGAGATTAAAGATTTCCCTTCACTGAATTATCTTTTGCTTCCTCCTATCCTGATTCACACCCTATTCTCCATTGTCTTTCTGTTTCTGCCCTGATAACTTACACAATAGACATTTTTGCTTTGTCCACGGCTTTAGTTATGCAAATGTGGAAGATCAGAGGGAGAAAGACCTGAGGCAAGAGTTGAACTTTCCTGCCATGTTACATCCGGGTGCTTCACCCCACTTTTGAAGGTGCCCTTCTCTGCTCCATTTTCTGTCTCACCTTAAAAATGATTATTCTTTCTCATATCTTCAGGACAAGGGCTAGGACGTCCTGCTCTGTCACCAAGCATATGGTCATGCACTGTTCCTCGCGATCTTTCTATACCCTACATATCTCTTTGTGAAAAGTTTCCTTGTTCCGTTCTGTTATCAGTATTTTCAAAATCTGCCATTATAATTGTGCTTGATTCATCTGATCTAAAGTAATTTCTAAGAAAACTTAGACTACATAGTATTACTTTTGATGATCTATAGCTATTATTGTCACAAGATATGTTCTTAAATGCCAAATAATTTCACTGAGAGGCATTTCTGAGATAAAGTCCACCTAATATAATTCTTAAAAACTGTGTAAATGGTAAAAAGTATGTAATCATATACATAAGCCTTCATTATTGCAAGTCTTTGCTATCAAATTTTCAAAAGACCTGAAGAAATAGATTACATTATGAACAGCAAACAGATAATTAGAGATTAAATTAAAACTGAGCCCCACATAGGTCAATCAAAAAGTTCAATAGTAGATGAAATAGCAAATGGAAATGACATGATTTGGAGAAATAATGTTAAATGATTGAACAAATGATATTAGTGAAGGCAATTCATTTTTCAAAATTATCTTTTATGTTTATTTTTGTTAATATTGAATTCCTCTCTTATCTAAACTCCAAATCCAGTATTCATACTATTTTCAATGATTCAATCATTTTCAATGATTCCTTTGAGTAAAAAAAGTGGTGAATGTTTACTTTTCATAGGTCAAATTATTTTTTTAAAATCTGCTCAATTTAAAGATGGGAAATATGGTGTGCCACGTAAAGTTTTGAACTTCTGTGGAAAATTCATATTTTCCTATAAGAGCCTAACATAGTAAACTTACTAGGTGAATAAACATAGTACCATAATTTTTCTCTCCCAGTGTCATAGCAATATCAAACAGGTAAAATACTAATTATTCTACAACACAGTCTTTGTATAAATTTATTTTTGAAATAGCCCCCCTATAGAATCTACTTACATCATAAGAAGAAAATACAAAAAGTGATTTTTTCATCCTATTTTTCTCATCAGTATGAGAGGTATTTAAAGTATATAATAATTAAATAACTAAATATGAAGTAAAGAATGTATTTTTCATAGTCCTTGAATCTTTATCATTCATTGACTCATAGAATATTACAAATATTATAAGACATTAAGAAGAAAACATGCTTATGCTTTTTATATTGTTTCCTGTAACAACTGAGTTTTGTTTCCAAATTTTCAATTGCAAATCAAATACAAATCAGACAAATTTTAGAAATGTGATAACTATGACCTCAGGAAAATAAAAAGCAGAGAGTATGCCATTTATGTTTCATCAAATACTAACTTGTATATCAAAAAAGTCTTTGGAAAGGAAAATATATCTGAAAAAATGTTGAGCTAGTGAAAAATACTACTAACATTTTCAGCAAAATGTAAATGCATGATCAAAGGTTGAAATTTTAATATTAAATGGAAGAGTATTAGATATAAAAGTGTCTTAAGATAGTTCAACATACATTTCAGGGTAGAATTTTAATAATGCTTACAGTTAACATCTGATATGAGATGCGAAGAAATGTATTGGAAAATTGTACTCCTAATCTTTAGTTAACAGAAACCTAGAAAATTTGAGTGTACTAAACAAAGCAAATAAACAATAGCAAAAATAACAATCAAAAGTAACATCAATGTGTGGTCAAATCTTTCCAAATTAAATACAACGGTTTAAAAATATACATAAATATTACTTGAAGTTTATTGAAATGAATAATAATAGATAATGACACATTTATTTCAGTCTCAAGTAATTTCATGAAAATCTGCATGTAAATGTGTTCTGGACTCAGTCAAGGTAGTGTTACTAACAAATGTCTCATCCTTGCATGGTCATAACTATATCACCAGTGTCTGTTCTTTCCTACACAGACTACGTTTCCTTTCATCGGATGGTCTACAGAATGTTTTAAGACTCAGCTATAACTACATGTGTCTATCTTTGACCAAGGATAGTCTTTTAAGATTAACAGTTTATAGCAAAATAGATCTATATTTCATTAAAGTGTTTATTAATGTAAATATAAGTAGAAAAATTGGTTATACCTGAAAATAGGGGAAAATCAAAAGATAATTATCATTCAAATTATTTCTGTAGCAAAAAAAATCCCATATCAACTCTATTTTCTCTAGGACTGTAATAAAGACGACATGATACAAAAGATGAAAAGTGCTTAGAAAAGCATCTGTGCTTAGTAAGTGTTTAATAAGAATCATCTATTTTCATTTGCAATATTGTATTATTAGCTTCTTTGGTACAGTATGTCTTAGGCTACCTTTATTTACTTGCCCTATTTGAATATTTTCATTAGGCATTCAATTTATTTAATAGATATTTAATACCTACAGGTGACTGGGCCTGGTATTAGGAACTAGTAAAGTTTCTCACTGTGTAAGATGATGAGGCACATAAAGAAAGACAGTCGCATGCTGTACATGCTCAGAGGCATCACTGAGTCCGTAATGGAAACTCATTCAGGTGAGACCAGGACTAAAGACAGCTGTGGCAGAAGTGAATAAAGCAGGAAGGGAAGTTGTGACACTGTGTGTCACTGAGGTGTGCTTAGCACATCTATCCGAGTATCTCTCTTCTGATCTTTCTCACAACATTTGCATCTCAAGCCATTATTTCTTCACACTTTGGTAAGTAAGTTGTGGACAAGAATAGGTACATGTTTTCTCCATAGACACAGATACCCATCAGAAAGCCAGGAGAGAAGTAAACTGGCTAGAAATCATCATTAGGAGACAATTTAGGCTCTTTTGCTTACCTACAAGTCTTTTGAAAATACTATGTGTTTATTTTACCACCAGTGGCTATCTAGACATAAATAAGGTAACACTGATTACAAGAATATAAATAAATGTTTCATCACTTTTTGTTTAAAAAACTAACAATATCAAGACCTATTAAGAGCAGAATGACAAAAGAGGTTGATGTGTAGAACAGAAATGTTCCAGAGAATTTGAGAGAGATAGAAGTTTTACATGAAAATGTATTTTTCCACTAAGGAAGATCATTATTCAATGAAGGAAAGGTTGTAAACCTTTATCAATTAGCTTATGCATAAGCATTCCTTTAAATTCACTGAAACGTTTGATACTATAGAAAAAAGTGCAAGCGAATTACATTCTATTGCTTAAAATGCTACTCCCACTTATACCAAAAGGCCATGTTAATGAAAGAATCTTACTGGATGGGCCAGGAATTTAGCTCAGTGGTTTCAGCACCTTCCTTGCAAGCATAAGAGTCCCAGTTCAATCCTTGGTAATGGGTGTGGTGATTCATGCTCAACAGCAATCAGTACTACATACTGCAATACCAGCCTTAGTGCCTCCTGCCTGTAATCCTTGCACTCAAGAGTCAGAGGCAGGAAGATTGCCGGGCTCACAGCTGAGCTCAGGACCAGCCTGAACTACAAAGCAAGACACTGTCTCAAAAAGAAAAAAAAAAAAAAAAAAAAGAATTTTACTGTATCACTTGCTGTGCCTCCTTCTGTGATGACCATTTTATGTCACCCTACAGTACCTAGTTTATTAGGATATCTTTTCTCAATGTCAGAATAAGAAAATATATAGAAGCAAAAAGAGAACAGATTTCGTCATGTGGTTAATTTTGATGATCTCATTAACAAATATATTTATTTGGGAGCTAATAAGGCCCTGAATTTTTATAAATTTTCACTTTGCATTCTATTTCAAATGCTTAAATAGTATACATATTGCATCTTGTGGCATTTATATTTTTATTTAATTGCAGTTATTACACACATTTAATATAATTCTATATTTATATGATACTAGAACATCAGAGAAAACTAAAGGGTTTATCTTCCTCATGAGGGGCCCAATCAATATATGTTAATTCTTAGATCTCTTTTTTGCCCCTTTTTATGTCCCTTTTACTTTCTCTAGAATCCTATTGATTGTTTATTCTTTATAATAATGGTTTTTCTTTGACCACTTTAAAGGGAAGGTTGAACAATTTATTTATCTTAATACACAAACCTTTAAAGAAATGTGAAGTAGAAAAAGGTTTTTCACACAATAAGAAGGTCTGTGTCTCAATATTACTATTTATTCATTAAGAATTCTAAAATAAATTACTTAATGTGTTTTGATCACACTCTTCATTTGTAACCCTATTATCTCACATCCCTTAATAAAAGATAATCATACAAATGTAAGTAAAATTGCTTGGTAAACAAACAATGAAGTGTCAGAAAAAATGCGGAATGTTATTTGAAGTGTTTTGCTGAACTTTATAATGTAGTGACCCAATTTTTAAATATTATTACTGTCATTTCTAATTTTATTGTGCTTTACTTTTGTACCTGGCCAGAAAATCATGTTTTACCAATTGAAGATTTGTGAGGACCTGCATCAAATAAATGGCACTTTTAAGAGTTCATATGATCATTGAGATTTTTTTTAAAGAAGTACTTTTAATTGTAATATGTACATTTTTAGATATAATTATATTGAACTTCAGTGGCATGCAAACATAAGTTTTATGTACAATGGGAAAGAAAATCAAGTGTCACATTCCAATATATTACTTGTCTCATCACTGTTAATCTACAATATCTCTGAGATATGCCCGTGTCTTCCATTTCCTTACTGTTATTCTCAGTCTACTTAAGTTTTGTCTTTATCCTGCTACATTCACCTAAATCAAACCATCATTAGGCGGATCTGTATTCTGATACCAGAATTCAATAAAAATTAGGATGAAAACTAATGGAACTAGGTCAAGAAGATAAAATTCATTTTATCTGATGATAGGAAGAAATACTTGTGCATTGCAGACAGATTGAGAGGGGTGAAATCACACCGGAGTCACAGGAGGAAAAGAGATGTTACAGATGGTTCTGATGGATTGAAGAGATGCTCAGCCTACGTAGATCTGTGAGCTGGGACACGACACTCAACCAAACAGGAAAGTGTGTTATCTATCTCAAGCGTCCCTGTTTCTGTGGTACTTAGGCTCTCAAGAGTCACAGTATAATAATAACACCCTTGAACTGAGGAAAATGCTGCAGTGGGGGTGCATGTGGACAAATGGTGGAGTAAAATCCATTGGCTACATTTAGCAAACTGCAATAGTGCAGTTTTATATTCTATACCTTTATAATAAGTAAAAAGAAATCTGAACTATCTGTAATAATTGTTAAAACCCTCTGATTGTGTTACTTGAATGGTGTGTAATGAGTATTGGTCAATTAATGCCTGTGTTCTTTTTTTTGACCCATAACTCAGCCTCAAACTCAGCAGTCCTCCCGCCTCTGCCTCCTGAGTGGTGAGATTATAAGCATGAGCCACCAAGATGGCACTGTGGTATGTGGTTCTGATTGCTGGTGTGTGTGAGTCACCATCCCCAACATTGTTGTATGTGGTTACCAGGGATCCAATCTGTGCCCTGTGCTTTCAAGGCAGGCACTAGAAGCACAGAGCTAAATCCTCATCCTAAAAATTAAATTTAAAAAATATTCAACACTATCTGAATTTATTATATACTTAACATTAATTTCATGTAAAATTCTGTATATAAAATTTGCACGAGTTATTACTAGAGATAATCCTGAGCTAAAAAAAAACCTAGTTCTTAAAGAGTAGTAATAAATAAATGAGAAGAATGCATGATTTCTAATTCTTCTCATTTCTATAAGTACTGGAAACTAACCAATTGCACTCCTAGAATGACCAATTTTACCATTTCTAACCTATGAAAATAAAATTTTAAAGTGTATATTAAAAATCATGTGAAATAAAATTTGAAAAAATTCAAACAATAAATAAGAGAAAATAATTAATGTTCCCTCTAAGTTCTAAGTACTTTATTATATGATGTTGTTTTTTCTGAAATACTTAAAAAATAATAAGTAGTACTTCTAAAAAATTTATTTCAGAGCACACCATGCCAACTAATCATATCCTATTTCTAAAAGACACTGTTAAGAAATGTTAAAAGGGGGCTGGGGATTTGGTTGAGTGGTTCCGGTGCCTGTCTTGCAAACGCAAGAGCCTGGGTTTGATTCCCAGTTAACCACATACAATACTGGGTGTGGAGACTCACGCTCTGTAGCAATTAGTACCACATACCACAGTGCCATGTTGGGTGGCTATGCCTGTAATCCCAGCACTCAGGAGGCAGAGGCAGGAGGATTGCTGTGATGTGAGTTTGATGCTGAGCTCAGGGCCAGCCTGAACTCCAAAGCGAGACCCTGTCTCAAAAAAAAAAAAAAAAAAAAAAAAAAAAAAAAAAAAAAGTTTAAAAGAACTCTGGATAAAATATTACAACCACAGGCTGATTACACGAGCAAGACCTGGTCCCAGTCACTTTTATACTTGATTTTATTTCATACTGCTTAGGAATAAATGAGGTAGCAATCATTTTATTTGCAAACTTATATTGGCAAAAATGTAAAGTTTAACAACTGTATTTGGAAGTAAACTGGAGTAATAAAATAAAATTTAGGATAGTTTCTATCATTTAACCAAACATTCTAACTTTTTGATATTCAAAAATTAGAGTTATAAGCACATCATATTTAAAATTATCTGTCCCCTTATATATTCAAGAGAGAAAAATAAACAACCTAGTCCACAAATTAAAAAAAAATTGGAGTATCCACATTATTCAATATATACAATTGCCTGTTGAAACAGTTGCTACATGTATTACATTCATATATTTATGAATAGTACATATAATATGTATCAGGTAAACACCTCAGCTGTGAAGACTGGGTTTCATCTGGGGAATTTTCATATATAGATAATGTTCATTATTATTGCTTTCAAGTAGAATCATCCTGGAAGTTAAACACGGGCCCTCACACATTGCAAGCTCCAGCTTTACTGTGGTCTATATCTAGCTGTTATATATTTCTTCCTATTGTCTTCTCCATTCCAGTTAAGAGGCTTTGACAGGCCTAGAGAATGTGTCATTTGGCCTAGGCCAAAGTTTCAGAGACACCATTGACCTTTTAAAAAAAAAAATAAATCTTTATTGGTACATTACATATATGCAGCATGATTGCACTCCATAGTGGGGATTTGTACCAGTATGAGACACAACTTAATTCTCACTTTTTCCCATAGCCTTACCCACCCTACCGCCCCCATATACATAAAATTTGTTTCCTTACTTTTTTGTTACAATCTCATCATTCTCTCTCCAAACTGCAGTGAATTTCACTAACTATCCCTCCAAATCACACAAAAAGTGCTTCTATTTTCAACCCCTACCTTATACCATCCAGTGTATGAGTTCCTGTGGCTGTTTGTGAGAATATCATTCACAAATTAAATATTCCACCTCATACAAGAGAGTTATGCACTCCTTTTCTACAAGGACCAACAGCGATCTGAATTCAACAAAATCACATTGTTTCTTCTCAACTGAATAATAGGACATGATAAAATAAGAACACCATTATCCAGTCCTTATAGTACTACAATCACTTCTACAACTTGCACAAAGAAAAAGTATAATAATCCTTTACATTCATGAGCTGATAATTTCACAATGCTTTACAAAAGTCCAATCCCCAAACCGACCTACACAGGTCTTTACAAACATGTCCTGCAGGTCCTCTGACTTCACCACCTTTCTTCCTTCTCACAACACTTCATCCCAGCAGACTCCATGCGCCTCTGTAATGTGCTAACAATACACCTGCCCAGGGACAGTAAGCTGGTCTTACCCTTTATTTAACTGTACTTCTCCCTAGTATTCTTGTTCTTATCACTTTATATGACTAAATATCTCCTACTGAACTTAAAATTGAAATTACTATTTTACTTAAAATATCAATGCCACCCGCCCAGGCATACCCAACCTTGTGTTTTTTAAGCCGTACTAATCACTTGCACATAACTCTATCATCTATTTATTTTTCTATGTTCTAATTTATCTTCCCCTATTATAACATAAGTCCTAGAAACTGGAGATATTGATTCATTGGTTAGTTGTAAACACCAGTGAAGACAAACCTAAGACACACTTTAAAATATAATAGATTCCTAGAAACTATTTTATAATGATATTATATAAAAGCTAAGGTGCTTAAGTATGTATCTTATTAATATTCTTTTGACATTATGTTTCATGACTTAAAACATGCTTTTTCTTCTTAAGCCCATGCCAGGAAAGTGTTCCTAATTTTCCTGCATCTCTTTTCAAGAAATGTTTATCTTTTTGTTAAAAGTGCTTTGCCTCTCAACCTGCCTTGTTGTGCTATTCAGCATATGAATTACCATGCCTGAGTTTGTAAGAATAAAGTGTATAGAATATTCCATCTCATACAAGAGAACTGTGAATTCCTTTTATGCTCAGATCAATAGAGACCTGAACTGTACAGATTAAATTAGCCATGGGATGGTTTGGAAGCAGGAGGATAGATGGACAGCTTCTGTGAGTCTCTTGTAGTTCCGCATAGTGTTTGTTAAAGTATCAATATGAAGAAAGGCACTAAAATGCAAAGGTACAATTCTGTTTTAAAGTGATAGAGACAAATGGCTTTCTACAGCACAAACCCTTTCAGAGATGGTATAGATCATCTGCATTATGTTTTTGTATTGCCTGTGAGAAGGATGTGTAGAGAAAAGAACTACTTGAAATTCAGTCCCAAACTCATGTTAGCTGAAAAGCTGAGCCTCTTAGAAAATCTAACCAAATGCACTGACTTTTTCAAAGTGCATCTGATACATTTCAATAATTAATTCTTAAGTCAAGAAAGAATCAAGAAACCAGATGAAGAAGCACAGTAGGCTGAAAATTGCCAGTGGGAAAGAAAAAATGAAAAAAAAAAAACAGCAATAAACAGAACCTTTTCAAGCTGAAAAGAGGTCAGTGGGATACCAGTGGGAACAGGGAGGAAGCTTCAGGGGTTTTGATTATTATTATTTACATAAACCACCCAGAGAGTAATTTGAGATGCTTATCCCATACCTTTGCAGAAACCAGTATACCCAGAGAAAGAAAAATGTAGTCATATAGTAGAAAGAACTAAATCAGTTAGATCCATAAGCTGTCAGAGGGGAACAATGCCCCTGAAAAACACATTTTAAGAAAAATAGATTGCAGAACACTGGTCCAGGGCAGAAATTCAGGAAGTGCATCAGGAAACATTTATCAGTGTTACATAGATGCTATTTACCTTCTTGAATAAGAGAGATATCATAGCATTACTGGCCAAATCAAAATATATATTAATATTTGAGCATTTTTAGTGTAAATAATCATATAAAACATTCATATGTGTGATAACGGTTACAGAAAGAAATCAACAGTGTTTCAAATGATATACTTTGTAAAAATATAACCTAATTTTGTAGGTTACTTACTATCTGCTTTTGTAAATAGTTTCAGTTCAACTAACAGATTAAGTAATATTTGTAAATTATACCGCTGATTGTTACTGTAAAATAAGACATGTCAACTCAATTCATCATTTATCTTGTACAAGTTGATCATATACTTTTGGATGATAAAGATATAAAACAGAAATAGACACAAGTGGATCACTATAGTCAATGACCTACTTAAAATGCTCCTTTATATTGACTTTCAATACATGGCCGGAGGAAAGGTTAGGCTATTTAGAAAATAGTCATACATTGCACTGATAGCATGTTTTATCAGGTGAAATGCACTCTGAATGTAAGACTATTTCTTGAGCAAATGTCTACAATCTGGCATGGTAACAATTCTTATAATGCTAGTTTTAGCCAAAGGCCATGCCTGCAATAAGGGGAAAAAAATAACCATATAATAATATGAGTATTTCAACCTTCATGAAAGTAATAGTGCATGCTCTTGTATTTTACCATGCACAAGCAGGAAATGATAATGTTAAATTCTGCAACAAGAAGCTTTATATATTCAAATCTGGTTGTTGGGTCAGTGCTTAATTCTGTACATATATAAACAGATTTCTTGAGAAACATAGGGATTATCCTTGTACTTCTTGTACTTAAGAAAATAGTAACTTCTAAATTGTCTTTGTTATTTAGAATTTCTCTTTCATCTTTCATTCCTTAGTGTCTTTCCTCATTTGAACATTTATTTCCTATTTCAGATTATCTAATAAACATATTGGTCCTCTTTATATTTTTAGTTTCTCACACCAAGAAAACAATGAGATATTCATATATATGAAGTGTCTAATTTATTCCACTTAAAAGTGTGGATGCAAGGGCCGGAGAGTTAGCTCAGTGGTTCCAGCGCCTGTCTTGCAAGCGCAAGGACCCGGGTTCGATTCCCCGGTAACCACATAACAATACTGGGTGTAGAGACCCACACCCAGCAGCAACCAGTACCACATACCACAGCGCTGGGCGTGGTGGCTCACGCCTGTAATCCCAGCACTCGGGAGGCAGAGGCAGGAGGATTGTGATGTGAGTTGGAGGCTGAGCTCAGGGCCAGCCTGAACCACAAAGCGAGACCCTGTCTCAAAAAAAACTTAACAAAAAAAAAAAAAAAAAAAAAAAAAAAAAAAAAAAAAAAAAAAAAAAAAAAAAAAAGGTGTAGATGCAAGATGCTTGCATTTATCTAAAAATGTCTCCAGTGTTTTGAGGAATCACGCTGATTTGCACACCAGTTTGACTAGTCTATGTTTCCAACAATAGCAGAGAGGATTTTTCACCAAAGCCATAGTATTTATTACTGGTTCATGTCTCTCTCTTTTGAAGGTTTATTTTAAAATGTATTTGTATATTTTAGGTTTCCATTATGATCACATTCATCACTGATAAATAGTACCTATACATGGTATATCTTACCTGTACCCCTGCCCTTCCTTCCTGTTTACAAAAGCTTGGCATAATTGATTTATTGGTAACAGCCATCCTGTCTGTAGTGAGATAAAATCTCAGTGTTTTAACTTGCATCTCTCAAAGAATCAGTAATATTGAATATTTTTCAAATGTTTGTCACTTGTACTTCTTCAACTGAGAATTGTGGATTCATTTCAGATGTCCATTTTTTGATTGGGTCTCTATTGCAGCAACATATTTCTTTCAGTATATATATCATAGATATCAGTATTTTGGCTGAGGGACAGCTGACAAAACCTTTTTCCACTCTGTTGGTTGTCTCTTCACATTGTTGGTGATTACTTTTGGTGAGCAAAAGCTTTTAAATAACATGGGATCCCAGTTGTTGATTTCATGTAATATTTCCCATGTGAATGGGATTTTATTAATAAACTCTTTGCTTACACCTCTGTCCTCGAGAATTTTACCTGTTCTCTTTTCTAGCACTCTTGGTATTATTTTTTCTAATGTTTAATATTTAGATCTTTAATCCATTTAGAATTTAGATTAAGGCATGATGTCAGACATGAATCTAGTTTTAGCTGTTGGCATGTGGGAAGTCAGTTTTTCTGCATTTTTTAAAAATGAAATCTTTAGT
>PVIR01011601.1:26482-46834 GCA_004026965.1 Petromus typicus
TTAAACAGGGTCTCATTTTGTAGTTCTGTCTGACTCTGAGCTCAACCTCAAATTCACATCACAGCAATCCTCCTGCTTCTGCCTCCGGAGTGCTGGGATTACAGGCATGAGCAACCATGCCCGGCACTGTGGTATGTGGTACTGGTTGCTGCTGGGTGTGAGTCTCCTTGCCCAGTATTGTATGTAGTTGCCAGGGAATGCAACCTGGGCCCTTGCGCTTGCAAGACAGGTGCCAGAACCACTCAGCTAACTCCCTGACCCAACTTTGAGTGTTTTCTACTTCACAATGCATAACACATATTCTAGAACTCATTTACATCTTTATTTTCTCATACCAGAGAAAAGATACGATATTTACACATCTGTGACCTATTTATTTCACTTATGAGGATGTCCTCATTTAAGTATAAATGATTCAAACTCATCATTTTTTATGGCACAGTAATACTCCATTGTGTAGAAGGACATAACATTTTTATCCAGTCTCCACTTAAGAGATGAGCTTTCTTCCAGGAAGGTTGCTTGACCCCTTTGATGAAGATAAGATAAGGTGCTTGAGTGTGCAGCTTCTAATCTGCTCCATTGATCTTGCTTTTTTTTTTTTTTTTTTTGAGACAGAGTCATGCTTTGTAGTTCAGGCTGGCCCTGAACTCACTATGTAGCCCAAGCTAGCCCTTTAACTCTCAGCAATCTTCCTGCTTTTACCTCCTGAGTGCTGGGATTAAAGGCATGAAGCATCATGCCGAGCATTGTGGTAAGTGGTACTGGGGATCAAACTCAGGACCTTGTTGTATTTGCAGGCAGACATCAGCACCACTGAGCTAAATCTCCAGCCAGGTTAGTAGGTTTTTAATTACATCTTTAATTTCATTGACTTATATTAAATTATTCAACTATCCTACATTATCTTGATTCATCTTGGGTGATTCACATATATCTAGGAATCTGTTCACTTCTTCTGTGTTTTACATCTTAAAAGAATAAAAGTTCTCTAAGTAGGTATTGATCTTCAGAATTTCTGAACAGCTCATTGTTGTTTCACCCTTTTTATTCCTGATTTCGAGCTTTAGTGTCTTTACTTCTTTTTAAAAAGCTGTCTAACGGTTTATTGATTTTATTTATTCTTTTGAAGAACCAACTCTTTAGTTCATTGATTCTTTGTATTCTTTCTTAGTCTCCATTGTAATAATGGATGTTCTGATCTTTATAATTTTCTCCCTTATATGAGCTTTGGGCTTGACTTTTCTTTCTAAAAGTTTGTGCTTCAACATTAGGTTATGTATTTGAACTTGCTGTATTTTTCTCATGAGAGTTCACTGCTGTAAAATTATTTTGTAGAATCACCTTTACTGTGTTCCACAGATTCTGGTATATTGTATTGTTAATAGAATTTAATTGTAGAGACTGTCCAATTTCTTCTTTAACTTCATCTGAGATGCATTGGTAATTCAGAAGAATGTTATTTGACTTCCATATGCCCTGCAGTTTTTGTGGTTTATTTTTCCCTTGATTTCCAAATTGATTGCACTATGGTTTGATAACATTCATGGGAAGATTTCAGTTCATTTACATTTACTTAAGGATGTTCTATGAGCTTGTATGTGATCTGTTTAGAAAAAAAATCCTACTACTTAGCAGAATGTGTATTCTATTTTCATGGAGTGTAACATTGTATAGATAACCACTAAGTCCTTTAAGTCCTTCTGTTCACGGACTTGATTCAGTTCTGATATTTCTTTGCTGAATTTTTGTTGTTGTTGTTTAGTTTATCTGTGCATTTATGACAGTGGAGTATTTAATTCCTCTATTAAAATTATATTAGTGCTGATTTGATTTTTCATGTTTATCAAAATTTGTTTTAAATAGTTGGGTGCCCCAGTATTTGGTGCATATATATTTATGGTTGTTATTCTTTCCTTTTGGAGTTTTCTCCTGAAAACTTGATCAGTTCTGGCTTGAAGTTCATCTAACCTGGGTTGTTCTCTAGGGCCTTGTTGCCTGAAGCATTGTCTTTTCCATCTTTTGGCTTTTAATCTACCGATTTCTTTTTGAGTTAAATGTGTTTTCTGAATGTAGCAGAATGTTGGATCTTGTTCCTCAGTCCATTCTGCGGGCTTCCTTTTCATTGGTAAAATAAAATCATTTACATCAATAGACACACTGATTTGTCCTGACTTAACTTTTTCATACTGTTCCAGTTGTGTGTTTCTTGTCTTCCCCCCATTTAATTGCTTGTATTGCCTGACAGATTCTTCTTTTGATGTTCTTGGAATTGTGATCTTCATTTTCTCTTTATAAAATATCCTTCAGAGAATATTGTACGGCTGAATTGGTAGTCATGAAATTTTTGACTTCTTCTTTGTTATGAAAGAATCCAATTTTTGTATTTTTGAAAGACTGATAGAGTAAATTAAAGACTTTACAGGAGGTATACAGAGTTATACAAGAGGTTGCTTTTTAAATTTCTATTTTAAATTCAGAACCTGAAACATTTCACTAAAAGTTCTGCTTGGCTTAGAGCTTATACTGAGAAGTCTGCTGTGATTCTGATGGACTCTTCTTCATAGGTGATTTGTTTCTTTTCTCTAATGGGTTTTAATATCCTGTTCTTGTGCAGGGTTTTGGTGTCTTGTTGATTATATGCCTTGATGCACATTTTCTCATTTTTAATTTTTTTGGTAATAATTAACTGGTGTTCTATATACTTCACTTATTTGTATGTCAATTTTTGTTCATGTTTGGAATAGTTTATATGAGGACTTCTATGAACAAGTTCTTTCTGTTTTTATTTTTATTTTTTTGTCATGGCTTTTTCATTATTCCCTCTCATTGACTCTATTACACTTTATGCTGTTCTTTACAATGTCTTGTAGCTGTTGAATTGACTGTTCATGGCCCATTGTTATTTTTAATAAATCTTTCTTTTTATGATTGCTAACCACAATCCTGTCTTCTATACCTGATATTCCATCTTCACCCCGGTTCAAATAATTGAAGATTCAATTTGAACCAAGGTTTGATCATTTCCAATGAACTTTTTAGTCTTCTGATCCATGGGTTCCATTTATTTCTTATGTAGGCCATTCATGATTTTCATTGTTCTAAATTAATCTTTCTTTCTTTCTTTTTTTTTTTTTTTTGTATTCTGTTTCTATTCTATATTCACTGAACAAATCACTAATCCTTCATATTAATCTCCAAAATCATGTCTGCTATTATTTTCTCTAAAGCCTGACACATGTCTTTTTTTTTTCCCCACTTATGGTATAATTTTAAAGAATTCAGATAAGTGTATTTGATTTCCTCTATCTCCTGGATTGCCCGTGGGTCTGAGTTTGCAATTTGTTTGCATCTAATCATTTTCTGGTTTTAATCTTAATTGTTTGTTATCTTAATTGGTTTTCTGCTTCATGCTAAAAAAATTTATTACCCATAGGGCCAAGGTTTTAGTGGTTCAGTGGTGCCCACTTCTGCCTGGCAAGCACAAGGTCCTGAGTTCAATCCTTGCTACCACATACCACAGTGCTGTGTGTGGTGGCTCACACCTATGATCCCAGCCCTCTTTTGTGAGGCAGAGGGGGAAGGATTGCTGTAAATCTGAAGCTAGCATGAGCTACATAATGAGTTTGTGGCCATCCTGAACTTAAAAGTGAAACACTGTATTAAAAAAATAACTATAGCTTTTTTAAAAAAATAATATCAAGCCTTCTTTCAGAAATAGCTCCTCAGAGATGTCTTCTAAGTGTAGTAAGCTCTTGATCTTTGTGTCTATCCCATGATTCTACCTTCCCAGTTTATTTTTTAAAAAAGGTGAAGTTCCTGTTTAGCTAGTCCTTTCATACTGTACTATGATAATGGTTCTGACCCCATACAATGTTCATTTTGCCATACTAGGGAAAACAACTGATTGCAACAGGTATGGCACCCTGGTTAAAGTAGTATAATTAGCAGTGACATTGACCTTAGCCTAGGGACTGTCACACTGTGGTGTCTGTTAATTTGCACCTTTAACCCTTGGGGCAATATCTACAGTTATATGACAAAACCCAAAATTAAATCAGGAATTTGTATGTACTGCCTCCCCTTAGTAGATTTTACTCTGAGGAGTAACATGGTGGGGGAGTGCTGTCCACCCACTTTTGGCCCATGTGTGGTCCAGGGTTGATTGAACCTCACATCTCTCATTTGCATCCTTCTTTCAGACCTCTGGTTACAGGGTAGGAGGTAAGTATCCTTCCCTTTTCTAACCACTTCGAACTCTAACCATGTCATGAGGGGGTCCAGTTAGCTAATATATTGCATGAAAAGAAACAAACAAACACAATTTTGGCAGTCAGTCAGGGAGGCAGCATACAACACTGTGGGTGCTGAGAGAATTTTTTTCAGGCTACAATGTCCTCTGCTTGCAGAAGGGCAAAGGGATGAGGGACCCTATATCTCATATCTGTCCTTGGCCACACTTTTGAAGGTTTTTAATATTAAATTTTTTGACATATCAGAATGATGATTCCTATTCCATGTGCTATGCACTGATGGCAGTACACTGGCAGCCTTATGGGCTGGTATGCTGTTTTATTAAGCTCTGTGCCTACATTTTGTCTCATTTACAAGTCTCTTATTTCAAAGGGATTTGACATCAGAATGTATGTCCTTCTCTTTCTTCTAGTTACCAATGTTTTTAATTGATTTTCTCAGAGTAGTCCTAACATATCTCTTCCTATAATCAGCTTGTTTAAAACCCCTAGAAGTTCTTTTGAATTTATTTATGGAATAAATTTTAATTCCACTTATGGAAAACATGTTGATTTTCTCTCTCATATGATTCAGGAAAATAAGTTATGGGTATTTTAGCTTCAGTTTTATTATAAGTATATGGAAAAATGAAATGTAACTTAAATGCATGGAGTGCATGTTTAGTCATTAAATTTTTGCTGCAATAATATAATAATGATGAAGATAAGAATTTCTTATATTTAAGATGATTCAATTTTAAGAACAAAGTAACAATAGTCATTGCATTTTTTCTCTACTGGGGAGAAATAAATCATAAAACACAGTAACAAGTGACTTAGCACTGAAGGACTTTCCAATTATACAAAGAAGTTTCTGAAATATAAACAAGGCAGTAATTGGTTGGAATTATATCTCTTTATGCTGAAATAGAGGATGGTATATAACAACCTTAGATACTGCAGTGAGACAGTTGAGAAACTTCAATCGTTCCTTTATATGATGCTATATTACTTTCTACAGAGATGCCTGGACAAAGCTCCCAGCATGGCTTGATTTAATCATGCAACCAATACTAGACTCCTTGGTAAATGAATATTGGAGACGTGTTTTGAAATAAGAATATTAATTTGCACAAATGAGAAAGAACTTTTGTCCTGAATAAGAAAGTTACTAAATCAGGTGAATATAAAACCAAGCTCTGGAATGTATGATTTAGAACTGAACATGTAATTTATTTGTGAAAAATGCATCAGATTTGGAAAATCACAGACTTCTTGCATAGAGTAGTAAGTTAGGTCCAAGTACCTTTAGGGAAATTGTATCGGTAGATTCCTTCTTCAGTCAAAAAAAGCAAAAAGATGGCAAGCTTATTTATATTTTAAATAAGAATAAAGACTTTTATGCTAATTAAAAACCTGAAGGACCTGGTATTAAAACGCAAAGATAGGAGAAGAAGATAATTAAATCCTTACACCATATAGTTAGAAGAAGAGAAGGAAGGGTAACTCCAAGGGAATAGTAGAAGTTGGCTGTGAAGCTCAGTGTAGAGTACAAGGTGCTGCATTTGATACCCAGTGGGAGCAAGACATGTACACAAGCGCGCGCGCACACACGCACGCACGCACGCGCACACACACTCACACATGGAAAAAGAGAGAGAGACAGAAAGAGAGAATGCAAATGATAAGGGTAATATAAGCCGATAGTACTCTAACAGAGCTACAAAATAGTACAGGTTGAAATAATGATCATGTAAGCAAAGCTCTATCATTAATGTTGAACTGTGTGAGGCATTCCTATACATGTCTGGAATAACTCATTGCACCTGACCTATAAATGAAGCTATCAGGCCAGGCTGATAGCTTTTATATTTATTTATAGGAAGAAGATATACAGATGGATCATAGAATTTACTTACTGAAAGAGAACATAACTTTATATCAAATGATCTGAGATGCCACACTATCCACAGACATGAAGCACTATATGGAAAACATTCTTAGAAAATGTTATCAGCTTGCTCATTCATTACAACTAGAATGCATATGTGTCAGTTTTCTTCTTTTGATGTAACTTGTTTCACCCTGCTATTCATAATGAATGCACATCCAAGGTAAACCTTGGTTATTAGCTAAATCAAGAAAGAATAACTCATCTCACATAAGGAACAGGTCTACCTAATTATGATTTTTTTTTCCAGTATACAGGTTTGAACTCAGGCCTTTGTGCCTCTAAGGTAGGCATAGTACCACTTGAGGTGGAAATACTCTGTTACTTAATTTTTCTTTTTTTTTAGGTTTTTTGAGACAGGGTCTCGCTTTTGTGGTTTAGGCTGGCCCTGAGCTCAGCCTCAAACTCACATCATAATCCTCCTGCCTCTGCCTCCCGAGTGTCTGTTACTTAATTTTTAATGACAGGAAAAATAATTTTGATTAAGACTTGTATGTCACATGACACTGGGTTTTGTAGCAGAGATTTTGTTTTTCTTACTTTCTTTCGACATTTTTTTGTCCTTTTAAAAATTAACAATATAGTATTATGTCTCATGAGGTAACAACATCTTTTGTTACATTAAAGATTCTTTAATTTTTTTTCAGGTGGTTGTTCACCTGAAACTAAACACCATATATATATATATATATATATATATATATATATATATATATATATAACCACATTATATATATATATGGTATAAATATATAGTTATATATATATATATAGAGAGAGATAAAGATATATATATATATATATATATATATATATATATATGTATATATATATAGTTTTTTGAAACAGGGTTTTTCTTTGTAGTGCAGGCTGGTCCAAAACTCAGCCTTGAATTCAGAAATCTTCCTGCCTCTGACTGCCAAGTGCTGGGATTACAGGTGTGAGCCACCATATCCAGCACTGTGGTATACAGTACTGATTGCTGGTGGGCATGTCATCAACACCCAGTATTGTTGTCTGTGGTTACCAGGGATCAAACTAGGAACCTTGCACTTGCAAGGCAGGTTCTGGAACCAATGAGCTAAATCCTCGGCCCAAAAATTATTTTATATTAAAAATTCAAATATTTTCATTATTTTTCAAAATAAAAATGTTCTCTAACATTATACTCTCTAAAATAAATGAAGGTTATATTTTAAACATATTTTAATATTGTGTCCTATTCTCAACTTTTTATGCCCCTATTGGTTGTTTTGTTTCTTTTCTCAATTATGTATCAGACAAAAGTCAAGATCTATCATGAGCAAGCTATTGATGAAGTTGAGAAATTTATATAGCTACCACACAGAACTTCTTGAATTTATTTAAACTTCCTAAATGGAATATGTCTTTATGTTTCCAACTCTCTGCCAGAATTAACACATGAAAATTATTTATATCTTAAATGTATCATTCTCTTTGAAATACTACTTTACTGGTGATAGAGAAATTGGGAGTTAGGGATTAAAACAAATAATTAGTATGTTTCTGCACATACTAACTCTTCATGATACATTTGGTTATTATGTATTGTAAGTGTGTACTATTTAATGAATTAAATTTTTAATAACTGCTTTGTAATTAAAAAATTGATAGATTTCTGTAAGTATACATACAACTTTTCAATAACAAAATGCCATGAAACTATCTAATTTAAACTAATTTTGTATGCAAATCAAAGTTTAATACAATATGCATTATGGCTTTGTGACTTTTGTCTAGATGCCCTCAAAAGCCTCATGTAGTCACATGGAGATTTTGCAGAGGGGATTGGATCTACAGTGCATGATTGATGCATGGTATAGTGCTCAGATTAAGTGTGCTAGGATTAAGGGGAAGTGATTACTATATCTGTCCATGGATTGATCTGACACCACCCTAATCCTGGTGGACAAGATACAGTCTAAGGGACAGAACGAGGGTGGTCTTGTGTCTTGCTTGCTTTTACCCACTTCCATCCACTATGAACTGTTCCTCCTCTGTGATGCTTGTCTGTTGTACTGTCCTACCTCAAAGCCAGCACATTTTGAACTTAAACTTCTACATTCTGTGTGCTAAATAAATGTTTTCTTACTTTAACTTTGGAATTTGAGTATTTTTTTTCCCCCAGCAAGTAACAAAGGCAATATATAAACTATTAATGCTACATTTTGCTTCAGGAAGCCAATAATAAATGTCCTACAATAAGCAATATGATAATATTTAGTATACTAAGGTTTAGAAAAATCATCTATTGTCTTTCCACAATTAGTTTCTGAACAATCATAATTACTGTTACATACAGTTTATTTTAAGTTATTGAGCCTGACACTTCTGTTCTCTAATTTTAATTTACATAATATATTCTCCTTACTCTTGTGTAAATCCTTATAAAACTCAACACAATATTCTGGATAAATAATTATGAACAAATTTCTGTATCACTAAATATCACTCTACTTGCTAATATTTGAAACAAAATGACAACAATTTAAAAGAAACTTCATTTCAGCAGGTCCCTTTTTAGACATAAATAAAATATATTTTCTTATATTTTAAGGAATTTTCTGAAAATTAATACTACTTTTACCTAATGTGAATTTTTCCAACCTGTTTCCTTAAAAAAGACAAAACAAGAAAGAAGAGAAAAGCAAAGCAAAAGGAATAAAATAAAAAAGACAAAAAAAATGAGAATTGAAAAGAATGCTGATAACTGAAATAATGATAGAAAAATTACTAATTAAGTACATATTTTCCTGAAATGTGTATGATGTTAAGTTATTGTGCTGGGATGATCTGTTAGCTGTGCAACCTCTGACATCAGATATATTAACTGATAACCTGAGCATGAAAAACTGCAGAGCATTTGTTGACACTTCCCAAGGGACATGCAAGATTTTGAAATCTAGCACATATCACAACTGTATTTCACCTGAATCTAAATTAATAAACTGTTCTATGAGAAAAAAAATAATTCTTGCAAAGTAAGCATTTTTACTGACAAAAATTTTTGATTTCTCCAGTATGTCCAACATCAGATTGTATAGAAAGATCTATCATTCTTTTGAGAGGAACTTACGTGTCCTGTTAAATAGATTTTAACTCTGATTTTTCCAGCTTCTATTCAAATGTATCACAAACTAGTTGCATGTTCCAGTGTGAAAATATAGTTTTGTGATTTCTCTACTCTACTTAGGTAGCCAAGAAATTTGAAAGATTTTTCTGAAGGTGACTTCTCGCTGAGGTGGAAGATAAAGATTTCAGAGGTTATTTGGCCATTGTTTAAACTGTAATTCCACCTTGCCTTTTAACAGTGTGTTTATTAAATAAACTCAATGTCCATTAGATGATTATTTAATCTTGGAGGAAACAGGTTACATTTGAAAAATTTAGAATCCCTATTGTGCAGAGGTTATTTTTGATTGTCCAGTAGAATAAAACAAATATCAGATGAATTTAATAATTTTTAAAGCTTATAATATAGAGATTACTTATACTTTCATATCATGGAATAAATCATGTTTTAAAATATAGTAAAAAATAAACAGGTACAGATAAGTTACTATGGCCAATGTAAAACCACTTTGCATAAATAAGAATTGTAATTTAAGATAATATTTAATATGCTACTCTTGAAAAACTATATTTAATATAAATTTCTTCTTTCATGAATTTCAGACATATGAAAAATTCTAAGGGAATATTTAGGGAAAATAACAGATTTTTATCTAAAATATTCAATTTTGTATATACTCTTGTTGGTATATCCCACAGTACTATAATGCATTATCTTTTGGGAGTAGCACAATGACAGCAATGATATTTGTGGTCTAGATATTTTTGCAGTATTAATGAAAATAAAGAAAAAAATTAAAATAATAAAATATTTTAAATTGTCTCCAAGGACGTAAAGGCCATTTGTTTTATTTATGTTCAGTTTTTCTTTTCTTTTAAGTAAATGCTTTGACTCTATTCTTGCATGTTCTCTTCCCTCAAAGGTGCTTATTTTTCTCACACTATACCGCTAACCACTCTGGCTAATCTGTTATTATCTCTCTCCACACTAAGCAATTTTCCAGATGATTCAATTTATCTGTGTGTCACTTATAATAATTCTAATTTACCCTCCAGGAATCTCCAGAGAAGCAGGTGGAAATATCTCACAATAAGTTTTCAATCACTTGTAAGCCCCATTTTAGCTTCCATGTAATAGGACCTGCACCCACCAGTATATCATCTGGCTATCAGTTCATAGCTGCCTTTTTTTTTTTTTTTTTTTTTTTTTTTTTTTTTTTTTTTTTTTTTTTTTTTTTTTTTTTTTTTTTTTTTTTTTTTTCCGGGCTGAGTGTTCAGGCTGGCCTTGGGTTCACTATGTAGTACAGGCCAGCCTTTACCCACAGAAACCCTCCTGGCTCTGCCTCCAAGTGCTAGTGTTATAGACATGAGCCATCAAGTCCTGCATTGTGGTATGTGGTACCGGGATCAAAATTGGGATCTTGCATATGCCAGTCAGATTCTGGAACCACTGAGCTACATCATTGGCTCAGTCCAGTCCATAGGCCTTTGTGTGTGTGTGTGTGTGTGTGTGTGTGTGTGTGTGTGTGTGTGTGTTTATGTGTGAAACAGTATCTTTCTTTGTAGTTCAGGCTGGTCCTAAAGTCAGCCTTATACTCACAGCAATCCTCCTGCCCTGCCTCTGATTCTTGAGTGGTGGGATTACAGGTGTGAGTCACTACTTCCAGCACTGTGGTATGTAGTTTGATTGCTGGTGAGTGTGAGTTACCATGCCTGGCGCTGTGGTATGTGGTCACTGGGATCGATCTAAGGACCTTATGTTTGCAAGGTAGTGGCCAGAACCACTGAGTTAAATCCTCAGTCATCCATAAACTCTTTAATCCTAGCTTCTGTTTATTCCTCTACAGAAATGCCAAGGGCTTTACTTTGGTCCTCTGTTGGCATTCCTCTAATCACTGAGCTAGGTAGAAGTACTCTTCTCTTCTGGATACTTAAGCAAAGTTTCTCAGCTCTGCTCCTGACATTCACTTTCTCCAAGAAGTCTTTTTCACAGACTTGCTTCATTAGGGCAAATGTCTGTGCAGTCGAATCTTGCTCCATCATTGTGCCATTGTTTCACAGTTTCTACAGCTAATGTAAATCTTGGTTCTTGTCTATCTTCCTCAAAAGCATTTGACCAAGTTGAACGTTATTTCTTTTATGGAAATTCTTTCTCCTCTTGTTTTGTTTCCTTTGGCTCTTTTGTATATATCTGCTTGCTCTTCTTGTTAGTGTACTTAACTCAGTACTAATGTGTTTGTATTGTTTTCTAGCTCTTCTCATTTGTTGAATAACATTATTTAATTTCAATGTACTACGTAGTTATAGCTTCATATACTCAATACAGACGTACTCTGATTTTATAGTATTCTTCCCTAAATCTTCTCCATTTTATATATGTAACTTAGTCATTTTAGCCTTCAAGGAAAAATAAAAACAAAGAATGAATCAATATAACTACATATTCCATGCTTTTGTGATACCTAATTTATAGCAGGCAAAATCTACTGGATTTTCCTTCACCTCTATTGCTATGACTTTGATAATGGCCCCATCATTTGACCCATGGCTTCTTGGAAAAAAAAATGTCCTAATACTTCTAGTTGCGGTGCATTTTACCAGAGGAATCTAAACAACTTTGTTAAAACTGAATCAGTGCATGTCTCTCTTTTGTTCAGAATTTGAGTGGTTCTTCAATTTATTTGGAAGAAAACCAAAGCCTTACATGGTTATGTCTTAATTTTGTCATATGAAGCCCTGCCTAGCTTCTGAGATTAGACAAGATCAGTTACATTCAGGGTATGGCCATAGAGTCTCCAGAGTGATGTTTTCCTAGTCATGTATGATTATTTAATGCCTCTCAACTACATCAGGTCCACATTGCCTGAAATCCTTGGCTCTGCTTTCTTCCTGTCCTTGCTTCTCATGAATATCCACATGACTTTACCCTGCATCATCTGTTCTCCATCCAAACATTCTTCTGGCCTTCACATTCAAAACTAGAATCACTTCATTTTCTACCTGAGTCAAGTATTCCTATCTCACGCTTAGGCTTTACTGTTTTTCCATAAAGTTAATAACATTGCAATATACTCTGTTTTATAACTTCTTTTCACTGATATATTTCCAGTAATCCTTAATGACACCCAATAAGGGAATAAATGACCTAGTGGAATAATCATGAATTAAAACAAAAACAAATTTAGAAACAGATTAAAATGTATTCAAAACATATTCCTTCTTATTGTATCTTACTCCAATAATGTTACTGTGCACTTCATGATTGATATACTGATTCTAATCACTACAAGGATAACATTAGTAAAGGGGGCATTTGAGAACTGGTTAAGTCATGATGCACAAAGCAAACTTTTACCAGACATGGACTATGCCAAACTTCATGTGCTCTGGCCCAGCCTCCAAAACTGGGAAATGGAACTTTTGGTTGTTTATAAACCACCCACTTTATGTTACTTTTGTAAAACAGTCTAAATGCACTGAAGTATAGATTTGTTCATGAAGAAATGTGTTTGTTTTAATCCTTTTGCAAGTGTGTTAAGAAAACTATGAAAGGAATTTTTACTATTACTATAAAGTCACAAAGACTATGCAAGTGTAACTTCTGTCAAAGCTCAGTACAGAGTTCACATTTTACTAGCCCTGACTAGCAAGTTCTTGAATTTGTGATTACAGCTAAATTCATTAAGAGGTGCTTACATCTGATATCAGTTGGCTGTTTTAAAATATATTAACATATAATTTTTCATCACTGTAACCCTGTGAGATAAGACCTATTGACATTTTTATCCTTATTTTACAGATGAATGAAAACAAAATAGTAGAGGAAATATTAAAACTCAGATATTAAAAGGATATGCTCCTTCAAAGCTTTTAATAGCACAATTTTTAGTGATAGACATTTCATATTAATTTATTAAGTCAATGAAATTTTGTAATTAAAAATACATAATCATAACCTCATCAGATTTGAAATATAATATTTATGTAATGTAATTTAGTTTTTTACTTTTTTTTGAGATTGGATCTCTAATTTTTGTAGTTCAGGCTGGCCCTGAGCTCAGATTTGAACTCAGAGCAATCCTTCTGCCTCTGCCTCTCAAGTGTTGGGATTACAGAAAATGAGCTACCACACCCAGAACTGTGTTATGAGGTTCTGATTGCTGGTGGGAATGAGTTTCCATGCCCTGCATTGTTGTATGTGGTTACTGGGGATCAAACTTCAGCTGTTGCACTTGCAAGACAGGTGCTGGAACCATTGAACTAAGTCCCTGGTCCACATTTTTACTTTTATAATATAAAAAAACAAAACAAATAATTAAATGTTCCTAATTGTCCTACTAACTATGAGATACTGACTTTTTCCTGTTTATTATGGAATTATTATTTTCTGATTAGCAACCTATAAGAAAGCACAAACCTTATGATTTTAATTACCAACTTTCTAAATCTCCACACATCAACTGTAGAATAAGCAAATACCAAGTTTATTAGCATAATAAAGTGACAGGAACCAATTGAATGAAATGAATCTCACAAGATTATGCCACATAAATGAGATCTGTTTGGACAGAATAAAAAAATTATAATGGTTTATTTATGGTGGAAATGAAAATATAAATGAAACAGCAATGTTTAAACTATTTTGTAATTGTTATACAAAGTTGTGCTGTGCTTTAGCATCAAATGAATTGTGTTCATCCAGTTGCCCACAGTAATTCTCAAGCCTGTATTTACACTTCAGGAAAACAGGATTGGGGAATTCAGCTCCATTAACTCAAGTGAGCAATATTGCTCTTTCAGTTATATAAATGAAATATCTAGACACATTTTTCTATTTCCATCATGACTTAGAGTGGTCTGTACTACACAACATTAAAAGATCAATTATTCAGAAAGGAATAATGCAAGCCAAACAAAAAATCCATCTCAAAACCCTTAAACATGAGACATAAATACAGAAATCACACTGAATGACGTACTTCAAAACCAACTAGAACTATCCATATTTTGACCCATTGATTCATCTTATAATGACATTTTCATAAGAAAAATCCTTAACCCTATTTCTTTGTTCTGAGCTTAAACCTACACATTAACTAGGCCTGAAGATAGTCTAGAACCTTATTCATCTCTTTGAGAAACTAATTACCTTGTTACTTTCCCAAGAGGGAATAAATGCAATTAACATAAAGTGAGTGATTGAAAGACTCATAAGGAAATGAATAAAAATAAAATGAGAAACAGGAAGTCTATTTGGAGGATATTTTCATGGTTAGTGTTCCCATTGATGCAAGCATCTTGTGCAACTCATTATTATTCTATTTTATCTCTGTTCCCAACCCCAGGCCTATCTGATAAAAGGAACCTATAAAAATGCACTTATTTAAGTAAATCAGATTTAACTAAAGTGTATTATTAACCTATAAGGTCTTGTTAGGTTTTAATGGATTAAAAGCATGAATTCAATTGTTAGTAAGTCTGATTTTGAATGTTTGTCCTGCCTCTTGTTCATTTTGAAAGCATAAAGGAAAATTTAACATTTTGCTTCATGTCTACTTTTCAAAATGAGGTTAATAATAGTACATGCCCCCGAACATTTTTTCAGGGATGAATTAGCAGAAGTAAAATTTTTGCACCAGGATTGTCACATGGTAATATTTAAGAAAACTTAGGTGGAAAAAAATTTTAATAAAAGTTTTAAGGGTTAGTACTGTAGCTGAGCTATGTAGCCTCTTCCTAGAAAACATAAAGACTTGAGTTTGATTCCCTGGTACCAAAACATTTTAGGTGCTGGCTCTGAGTTTAGCCTTAAATTCAAAGCAATCAACTTGCCTCTGCCTGCCAAGTGCTGGGATTATAGGTGTGAGCCACCACACTCAGCATTGTAGCATGTGGCACCAATTGCTGGTGGGTGAGAGTCTCCATGCCTGGATTTTTTGTATGTGGTTACCAGGGACTGAACCTGGGCCCTTGCACTTGTGAGGAAGGTGCAGGAACCACTGAGATAAATTTCTGGTCCACCAAAACATTATTAAAAAATACAATCACAGTTTTAAAACTTGTAAGATGACCTAAAAGGTAGGTTAAGAAAACAGTCTTCTAAAAGGTACAACTTGGAGGCCGGGGAGTTAGCTCAGTGGTTCTGGTGCCTGTCTTGCAAGTGCAAGGACTCGGGTTTGATCCTCAGTAACCATATACAATACTGGGCATGGAGACTCATGCCCAGCAGCAACCAGTACCACTATACCACAGTGCCAGGCATGGTAGCTCATGCCTGTAATCCCAGCACTCTGGAGGCAAAGGCAGGAGGATTGCTGTGATGTGAGTTTGAGGCTGAGCTCAGGGCCAGGCTGAACTACAAAGTGAGACCTTGTCTCAAAAAGAAAAATAAGAGAAAAAATAAAAGAAAATAAAATAAAAGGTACAACTTTAGGGTCATCTACATGGAGTCCTTAGTGTTCTAAGAACATATGTTTTAAAGTCCCTTACATATATCTAACATTTTATTTCTTAGTTTTCTCATGACTAACAAAACAAAGTTAATTTTACATCTTAATTACATAAAATTTGCTTATAATTTATTTCTTAGTTTTTCCCTTCCTTCTGTTTTTCAGTTGAAATTATTAACATTATTTATACACTTTTGTTGTCCTAAGAAAAAAGGAAAAAAAAAGTGTATACATAATGAATCATGCATATCTTGTATTTCATGTAATTATTTCAATTTCATGGTGAGTTCAAATGTGAATGTCATAATTTAAAATATAAATTATATTTATAGAAAAGTTTTAGCTGTTAGAGAATTCTTAAACTAAATATTTTAATATTTGTTCCATGCCTGGGTTTGCATGCCCAACAGATGATATTTAGAGATAAATTATAATAGTCATCACAAAAATACTGATAGGCAAAATTTACCACATTTTAGGTTAAAGTATTTTTTAAAGATTATTCAATGATTTTTCACAATGAATGAATATTTTGTGGAATTTCAGAAAGTTGATCAAAGGCCCAAGTGACTAAATCAGATAAATTAAAAAACCAGGATTCAGTTTTAGTATATAACTTATGAAAAACTGGTTTTTATATCATCATTTATTAAACGGCTCTTTCTTCCAGTGAAGGTACTTGGCTCCTTTGCTTAAAATAAGGTGATTGAATGTGTTTAGAGTTGTTTCTATATTTTCTCATCTGTTCCACTGATCTCAGGTCTGTTTCTTTTCTTATCCCATGCTGTTTTTATTACAGTAGCTTTGTAGTATAATTTCAAATGAAGAATTTAATGCTCTCTGACTTGCCTTTATTGCGGAATTGATTTTGTTATTTTGGGTCTCTTCTCTTTCTATTTCTCTCACTATGCACTAAACTCTAATCAAAATACAATAAATATTTAAATATTCAATCAAACACTAAGTCAGCTGGGAGGTAAAATAGGTGAAATTCTCAAAGATATAAGTATTGACAAAGAGTTTATGAAGAAAATCCCAATTGAATGGGCCATATTATAAGGAATCATCTCTTGAAAGCTTATCTTATTAAAAGATTTTTCACATTAAAAATAAAACAAACAAACCAAAAAACAAGCAAACAAAACCCCAAAAAATAAAAAAAAACAAACAAAAAAAAAAAAAAAAAAAAAAAAAAAAAAAAAAAAAAAAAAAAAAAAAAAAAAAAAAAAAAAAAAAAAAAAAAAAAAAAAAAAAAAAAAAAAAAAAAAAAAAAAAAAAAAAAAAAAAAAAGAAAAAGAAAAAAAAGAAAATATCAATAGAGAAAAGAGACAATAGAGTTTGAAAAAGTTTTGGCAGCTGCTCCTCAGACATAGACTGATATCTAGAATATATAAAGAACTGAAAGAAATCAAACCCCCAAATTTAAGATCCAATTCACAAATAAACATCTCAGGTGTATTCATTTTTTAAGTGAAAAGGTACAAATGCTAAATAAATATATGATAATTATTCAGCATCATAGATCTCTGGAGAAATACAAATTAAGATCTGCGCCAGGGTTGGAGCTTGCTGGCCTCCAGACCTACACCAGAGGAGTGCCCAGGGACTGAGTTTGGCAGCGGGTGGCTCAGGAAACAGCAACTGTCCCACTGAATCTGTGCCGGGGTTGGAGCTTACTGGCCTCCAGGCCCACACCAGAAGAGCGCCCAGGGATTGAGGATGGCAGCGGGCAGCTTGGGAAGCGGTGACTGCAGCACCAAGTCTGCGTCACTGAATCTGAGCCGGGGTTGGAGCTTGCTGGCTTCCAGGCCTACGCTGGAAGAGCACCCAGGGACTGAGGTTAGAAGGTCAGAGTCTGATTTTCTCCACAGTAACTGCAGAAGCACATCCAGTCAGCTTGTATTGGTGAGTAGGTGGGCCTGTTGGAACAACAGCACCTACCATTGGGACTGCACAGGGCCTACAGCCTACTGGCCTCCAGGCCAAATGCACAAGTGAGCCCAGAGATTCTGTATTGCTGAGCAGGTAGGCCCATTGCAATCTCAGACAGTGTCATTGTAGAAGTTCAGGAGCCATAGTCTCCCTGCCTCTAAAGCAGACAGGAGAAGGTGTTCTGACTATTGATTGAGTGCCTCATATGGTGTGCCAGAACTAGGGGTTTTTCTTTAGGTCCCAATACAGACTGCAAAGAACAACCCAGGGAGCACTGCTACTTTAAGGTTCCTAACTATTAGGAGGAAAGTGTCTTGCAACAAACAGCGCCAGAAAACAGGGGAGGTCAGAGATGAGGAAACACTCAAAATCTCAGACAGAAAGATCCTCATCTCCAAGTAACACAGGGGGAAGGGAAATAGAGAAGTGTGAAGCCCAGTCTCCAGGGCCCTTGGAAATGGTAACCAAAGCAGGTCTAGTAAAATGGAAATCAGAACTGATCTCTGAGATGAAAGCAGAGATATTGGACACTGTCAAAATGATGATTAATAAATTTAAAGAGGAAATCATAGAGTTGATAGAATCTAAGATAGCAAAATCACTGGAACCTTTTAAACACCTACAAGCAGAAGCCCAGGAAATTAAGAAAGAAAATGAAAGCTTGAGCAATAGAATGAATTTGGCAGAAGACCGAAGTTCAGACCTAGAAGACAGGATCTCAAGCAATGAACTGGAAAAGCATAATCTATGGAAAAAAGCACTCGATAATGAAAAGTCAATCCAACAACTCCTGGAGGAGTCAAAGAAGAATAACATAAGATTGATTGGAGTCAATGAGGAAGCAGGAGACAATGCTAAAGACATCAAAAAGCTATTCACACAGATAATGGCAGAAAACTTCACAGAAAAAGGTAAAGAATTGGACATACAAATATATGTAGCATACAGAACGCCACATGCCCGTGACATGAAAAAATCTACACCTAGGCATATAATCATAAAAGTCCCAGGTATCCAAAAAAAAAAAGAAAAAAAAATGAAATACTGAAAGCAGCCAGAGGAAAGAAAACAGTTACATTCCAAGGGAAGCCTGTCAGGATCACAGCGGACTTCCCAATTCAAACACTCAATGCAAGAAGAGCCTGGAGTGAAGTCTTCCAAACCCTAAAGGAAAACAATTTCCAACCCAGACTGATGTATCCTGCCAAACTATCCTTCAAAATAGATGGGGAAATAAGATACTTTCATGACAAAGAACACCTGAAAAACTTCACAAATATGAAACCTGTGCTCCAAAACATTTTAAAGAATATCTTGGAAAAAAATAAGGAAAGTTACAAATCCATGAGACCTAACCGAGTCAACCCATGGGATCAAACATTAAACTGATGGGGAAAGGGCAGAAGTAGAATAACACAGCCAAGAACAGGAAAACATGGCAGCACTCAATTTACCTATATCAGTCATAACCATTAATGTCAATGGGCTCAACGCGCCAATTAAGAAATACAGACTGGCAGAGTGGATCAAAAAACAAGATCCTACAATCTTCTGCATACAAGAAACACACCTAATTCAGAAAGAAACCCATGGACTAAAAGTAAAGGGATGTAAAACAATACTCCATGCGCCTGGAAAGAGCAAGAAAGCAGGAGTGGCGATTTTATTTGCAGACAAAATAGACTTCAAGACAAAGCTGATAAAGAGAGATAAAGATGGACACTATCTTTTAGTTCAGGGAAAAATCCAAGAGACAGAAATCACAATCTTAAATATCTATTCTCCAAATTCTAATGCAACCAACTATATAAAACAAATATTAACGGACTTGAAAAACCAGATAAACTCCAATACAGTCACAGTAGGGGACCTCAATACCCCACTGTCACAAACAGACAGATCGACTGGACAAAAAGTCACTAAGGAAATCCTTGAGCTCAACCAGACTCTTCAGCAAATGGACTTAATAGATGCCTACAGAGTATTTCACCCCACAAAATCAGAATATACATTCTTCTCAGCTGCTCATGGATCATTCTCCAAAATAGACCATGTGCTTATTCATAGAACAGGGTTAAGCAAATATAAAGGGATTGAAGTTATCCCTTGTATACTGTCAGAACATAGTGCCCTGAAATTGGAGCTGAATAGCAAAGGAAAGCCCAGGATCTTCACAAACACATGGAAACTGAACAACATTCTGCTGACCAACCAATGGGTCACAGAAGAAATTAGAGGAGAAATTGAGCAGTTCTTACAACTAAACGATAACGCCAGAACAACATACAGAAATTTATGGGACACAACGGAAGCAGTTCTATGAGGAAAATTCATAGCAGTGAAAGCCTACATCCAGAAAATGGAGCAAGCTCAATAAACAACTTAATGCTGCACCTCAAGCAACTAGAAAGAGAGGAGAAAAACAAACACAAAGCTCACACTAGGCAAGAAATTATAAGGATCAGGGCAGAAATTAATGCAATAGAAACCAAGAGAATGGTTCAAAAAATCAATGAATTGAAAAGTTGGTTCTTTGAGAGGATAAACAAAAGTGATAGACCCTTAGCCAACCTCATTAAACAAAGGAAGGAGAAGTCTCATATCTATGCTATTAGGAAAGAGAGCGGGGAAATTACTACCGACCCAGAGGAAGTCCAGAGGATAATAAACACCTACTTTTTTTTTTTTTTTTTTT
>PVIR01011602.1:0-45844 GCA_004026965.1 Petromus typicus
AAAAACCTTAGCTCAGTGGCACTCACTTGACTAGCATTTGGGAGCGCATGGGCTTGACCCTGGGCTGGGGCGGCCATGTCAGAATCTCACCCCATCTGGAGTGGGCCTCTCACGCAGAAATGCGGGCTGCTGGGTGCCTGGCCAGAGGAACAGAAGATGTGGGACTGCTGAGTGGAGAGCACTTGAGCTCCTGAAACATGTCCCTCAGAAAAGGAGGGCAGATTTTTGTCTTCCAGCAAAAGAAGCGGGCAGCCTACTCAGTGGCACCTTTCCTTACCTTTTTTTTTTTTTTTAGGTTTTTTGAGACAGGTTCTCGCTTTTGTGGTTCAGGCTGGCCCTAAGCTCAGCCTCAAACTCACATCACAGCAATCCTCCTGCCTCTGCCTCCCGAGTGCTGGGATTACAGACGTGAGCCACCACGCCCGGCACTGTGGTATGTGGTACTGGTTGCTGCTGGGCGTGAGTCTCCACACCCAGTATTGTTATGTGGTTACCAGGAAATCGAACCTGGGCCCTTGCGCTTGCAAGACAGGCGCCGGAACCACTGAGCTAAATCCCCGGCCCTCCTTACCTTTTTGATGACAGTCAGCTGCATTTTTAGGACACTACATTCCCTGTGTTTTGCTGCCTCTGAGTACTGGGTAACAATGTACGTGAAGTGGAATTTTCATTGTTCCAGGGAACCAAGGGGACTTGGTCTTCGACCTTATGAATTCCAGGCACCTTTCTTGGGGTTCTTTTTTCTTTTCTTAGCCTCCTTTTCTCCCCCTCCCTCTAACACCCTCCCTGGTCACATACACACACACACACACAAACACACACACAGAGTAATTCTTGAAAATAAAGAGCTTACAGCTGGGAATTTAGCTCAGTGGTTCTGGAGCCTGCCTCGCAATTACAAGGGCCTGGGTTCAATCCCTGGTAACCACATACAAAATGCCGGGCATAGGGGCTCACGTCTGTAATCCCAGCACTCAGGAGGCAGAGGCAGGAGGGTTGCTGTGAGTTCAAGGCTTGCCTGGGCTACATAGTGAGTTCGGGGTCAGCCTGAACTATAAAGCAAGACCGTGTCTCAAAAAATAAAAAGTAAAAATAATAAATAAGTAAATAAAATAAAGAGCTCAAAGTCTAAAACATTTTAATTGTTTTGAAACTTAAAGAGGAAGTAATATTCTTATGTATGTTTTTTCCACATCTAGTTCAGGAGGTTAATTTCCTTTCTGGTTACTGTGTTAGCTGTTTGGGGAGGTGTTTACTCTGAGGAGAGGGGAGCCTACATACTTTCTAGTGGAATATACATCATTTGAATTCTATCCTGAATCTCATTCACATTTTGGTCAAGAAAATCCAGTTTGACTGGCTAAGTAGCATTGATAACCTTCTCTAGAGTGAAATTGCATCTTATCCATTATGTACCAAAGTTGAACCTAGTAATGATCAAACTTGGGTCCCTATAATTTAGCTGATAATAAATCAGAGCAAGTTTACCAATAAGTAGGGAAAGCATACAGGATGTTTGAGAAATAAGGAAAAAACTATGTGTGTGTATGTGGGGGGGGGGCTCATTAACTCTTATTTTGTTTTTCAATACTGGGGATTGAAGCCAGGAACTTGGCACTAAGTTACATCCCCCAACCCTTTCAAAATTATTTTAAAGACAAGGTTTCACTAAGTTCTCCAGGCTCAAACTTGTGATCCTCCTGCCTCTGCCTCCCAGAGGGATGGCATCATAGACCACCACCATACTCCCCCAATTTTTTTGTTTTTAAATAAGATCTCCAATACATAGTCCAGACTGCCTTAAATAGATAAAAGCACATTTTATCACCTGCTACTTCTTTCATAGAAGCAACTAAAAGAGTTACAACTGTAAAAGTTGTAGGTGAGAAAGCCGATCAGTAAGTCTTTACTGAAGATGAAAGGCATTTTGCTGAGTGTCTGAGAGGGTGGGCAGCACACAGGTCCAGTGGTTCTGGCTCTGTTGGCCATAATGCAAGGGGCTTTGTAGGGTAGTGACAGTAAGCATTGGGCGTACCTTTCTTATCTGGTCCCATCCATCTGTTAGAATTGTTTCCATTTTTATCAGTACATGTTTGCAGTAAGTAATGACAACATTCATTTTGAGAGTTCACACATATGTTGGTGGGTATTCCTGCTGCCAGCTGACGTGCTTGGGTTAGGGACTCTGTGGTGAGATCCCTTTTGGCAGAGATTTTGCCTCAGTAACAGAATTCCTGGTTCCCACAGCGTACCCAGCCAGCTGGGAATGTGGCAGAGGTGACGGCTGGCCCTCACCTTACTCTGGGGGTGGGATATTTTGTGGTATTGGTGGCTTGTGGTAGGGGCCTCACTGATGAACCTGCATTCCCACCCTGTGACCATGTATTCACCTGGCCAGGTCAGGCCAGGGCGTGACTTAGCTTTTACCACACTCACGTCTCCTGCTTAGGGAGGATCCAGGGAACCTGCACACACATAATGAGAAACCTATTCCACCTGCCAGCACGAAAAGCAGCGCATGTGTTTCCACCCAGTGTGCTCCCTGATTGAGGGAAGGTTCGGAGTCCAACAATGTAGAGCACCATTAAGGAACAAAACCTGGGTACAAACCCCCACCTGCCGGTACTGGTATTCTTGATGCATGTCACCGTTAGGAAAAATCCCTGGACTGTCCTAAAGTGTGCAGGACTATCATGGGAGGTCAATTATAAGGCTACGTATGAATGGGCTGGGGCCCAGTCTGCCTGTTATGGTGACCTCTGGGCTCACGGCCCCAGTGGAGCAGTGCCTCGTGGGCCTCTGTGAAAGATAAGGACCAAGCGATCCTCCTCCAAAGGAGGCTGCCACTTTTTGCTGTGAATTGGGAACCAGTACTCTTGTTCTTTTTATTTTCTTTAATCCAAGAGACTCCTCTGAAAAATGGTCTCTGGATTGGGGATATATACACACACACACACACACATATACGTATACATGTACATATATGTATATACATATATATATATATATATGGGCAAGGCACTGACCTAAGGGCTTATGCTACATTTCAAGAGGGTCACTACTATCTGAGCAGTCACATCTTCTCAAGGTTTTCACTCATTTGCCAAGGAAATAGAAGGTAACCCCCCTCTTGTTTTTAGGCCTACAGACACTCTAGCCCAGACTCTGAAGGTCTCTTCTTGTTCTGTGTGGGGAGTAGCCAGAGGGGATCGATGGTGTGGGAAGCTAGAGATTAGATCTCTGTACTTGCCCCAAACTGATCAGGGTTTTGTGTATCTGGGATGATCTGCCCATCTCTCTCTTTACTCCACATATCAGGGAGACCATTGGGGGTCCAAGTGTATGGGGATGGGGGACCCATAGAATATAACATACCCTGCAAATTGGTGATTGGAAAGATGATAAATGGCCCCCAATTTAGTATCGGGGCCCTGTCACCTGGCCAGAGGATGCATCCTGGAGCTACTGCACCCCTTTTTATATGCTAAACCACATAATTAGGCTGCAAGAAATTGTGGAAATTATAACTAATGAAAATGCCAAAACTCGTAACTTGGTAGCCAAACAGCAGATCAAAACGAGCACAGCTACCTATCAAAATCCCTTGACTGGTGGGGGAATTAGCTCAGCGGCATCCGACCTTAGATTATCGGGGGTTGAGAGGGAGAGAGATGTGGGAAATTTAAACTAAGCAACTGCTGTTACAAATAGACGATGAAGGAAAGGTCATAAAGAAAATTATAGATCGAATGGGGAAAACTGCTCATGTTCCAACCCAGACTTGGGAAGTCTGGGCCCCCAGGGATGATTTTCAACTCTCACAGGATTCAAACCCTCATAGGTATCACAGTCCTGATTTTGGAACCTATTTGATCCTCCCTGCCTGGCTCCCTTGGATAGATAGGTCTGATTTCCAGCCTCATTGAAACGATGGTCCAAACAAAAATGGCAGTACTGGGCCGGGGATATAGCTCAGTGGTTCCGGCGCCTGTCTTGCAAGCGCAAGGACCTGGGTTCAATCCCCGGTAACCACGTAACAATACTGGGTGTGGAGACTCACCCCAGCGGCAACCAGTACCACATACCAGTGCCGGGCGTGGTGGCTCACGCCTGTAATCCCAGCACTCGGGAGGCAGAGGCAGGAGGATTGCTGTGACGTGAGTTTGAGGCTGAGCTCAGGGCCAGCCTGAACCACAAAGTGAGACCTTGTCTCAAAAAACCTTAAAAAAAAAAAAAAAAAAATGGCAGTACTCGTAATGATGTTATGGAAACATACACCTTGGAACCAAAACAGACTAGGGGCTGAGCATCAGAGGGAGGAACGTGACGCACCCCCACCTGTGTAGGGTGCTGGAGCTTCTCACAGTGTAGCAATGTTAGCCCTGTCTAGCATGCCTGGTTCTGCTGTGACTCTGTGACATAAATCATACTCTGTAAAATGTTACAGTATGCCCATATAAGGGAGAGAGACCCAACATTATAGAAGAGGGTACAACTACGCCATATTTGGCCCTCAGCCTTTCGATATGAATTGGCTGAGTCGGAGTCGACGCCGATAAAAACTGCTTCCTGGGCAAAGGCCTTGATGGGCACCGCTCTCCCTATAACTGCCACAGCAATCACAGGGAGCTGGCACGGGGACATAACACATCTTCCTCCTTTTCATATCGCCTTTCCTTCCCTTCCCTTCTCTCCCTCCATCTCTTGGTCCACTTCCCATTTGCAAACTATTTTCCTGGTTCATCTTTTATTTTGCTCTGTCACTTACTTCTGCTTTGTGTTTCTCATATGAGAAAATCCATATGATATTTACGCAGGTATGTCTAATTTGTTTTACTTAACACTATAGTCTCAAAGTGCATTCATTTCCTTCAAATGACATGACCCTACAAATGACTCTGATCCTTTTTTATGGCAGAGTAGTTCTCCGCTGTGAATAAATACTGCATTTTCTTTACCCATTGATCTGTTGATAGACTTATAGGTAGCCTCCAAGACTTAGCGTATTATGAATTGTGCTGCTAGAAACACGGCTATGCATCTGTTATTATAATATGATGTCTTTTACCTCTTTCAGGAAGAAACCTAGAAGGGGAATAGTTGGGTCTAATGGAATTTCTGTGTAAAATTTTTTTGAAGAATCTCCATACTGATTTGTTATGGTTGTACTAGTTTACATTGTCATCAACAATGCCTGTGCATTTGTTTTCCTGTGCAACCTCACCAGTGTGTTATTATTTGATTTCTTGATGATGGCCATTTCTTCTGAAGCATGATAGATTCTCACTGTTGTTAACTTGCATTTCTCTAACCAGAGATGGTCAACATTTTTTCCTTTACTCATTGGTCACTAATACTTCTTCTGAGAAGTGTTTATTCATTTCAGTGGCCTATTTTTTTGGGGGGGGGGTTATTTGGGTGGAGTCTTTTTTGAGTTCTGGATATACACTAAATATTAGTCTTTCAGATGTTTGCATGATTTCTGTGGTTTCCTTTTCCATTGATTTCTTCTTTCATGATATGGTAATATGCATGGGACACTATCTATTCTTCTGTATGTATTTAAGGATAGTTTATGGGCTAACACAGTATGTGGTGTATTGTGGAGAAAGTACTGTGTGCTGCTGAGATGAATGTGTATTCTGTTGTTGGGTGGAACACTGTAGATATCAAGTACATTTGTTCAAAGGTGTGGTTCAGTACTGATATTCCTTTGTTGATTCTTTGTCTAATTGATTGATTCTCTATCCATTTGTGACAGTGGAGTACTGAGGTCCCCCACTATAATTGTGTTGATGTTTATCTGGTCTTTTATGCCCAGTAGTGTTTATTCTATTTATTTATTTATTTATTTATTTATTTATTTATTTATTTTTGAGATAGGGTCTTGAACTCAGTGTGATCCTCCTGACTCACTCTCTTAAGTGCTGGGATTACAGGTGTGTGCCATCATGCCCGCTTCAGTAGTGTCCATTTAATGCAATTAGGTGCATGCATATTTGGTGCATGCAAATTTATTTATTTAGTTAGTCTTCTGTGGTACTGAAAATTGAACTCAGGACCTTGCATTTGCCAGGAACGTACAGCGCCACTGAGCTAAATGCCTGGCCCCGATGCATATATATTTATCTCTTTTCTGTTCAATTATTTCCTTAGCCAATACAATGTGACTTTTGTTTCCTCTGATCAGTGTCGTCTTGCCCACTTTGCCTAAAAATAAGAGAGCCACCTCAGTTTGTTTTGAGGCTCCTATTGTATGGAATATTGTTTTATATCCTTTAATTTTTAGTCAACTTTCTTTTCAGATTAAATGTGTTTCTTGCATATAGCATACTGGATTTTGTTCTCTGATGTGATCTGCTCATCTGTATCTTTTGATTTTGAGTTCAAATCATTCACATTCAGAGTTATAACTGAAAGGTATTGTCTTATTCCTGTCATTTCTTTTCTTGCTTGTTGTGGATTGCATGATTTTCCCTCTTCTGCCTAACTGGTCCTGCTATCTGATGTGTTCATTCCATTAGATTTTTTTTTTTTTTTGGCATTGTTGGCTCCATTATCTATTTTTAGGGTATCTTTGAGAACTTTTTGGAGTACTTGCTCGGTAGTCCTGAATTTCCTAAGGTACTCTTTATCATGGAGAACCCTTTTTCTTTATCAATTTTGAAAGACAGTTCTGCAGGATATATTAGTCTGGGTTAGAAGTTATTTTCTTGGGCCAGGGATTTAGATCAATGGTTTTGGTGTCTGCCTGGCAAGTGCAAGGTCCTGAGTTCAATCCCCAGTGCTACATATCACAATGCCAGATGAGATAGCTCATGCCTGTAGGCAGAGACAGAGGCAAGAGGTTTGCTGTGAATTCTAGGCTAGCCTGAGTACATAGTGAGTTTAAGTTCAGCCTGAACCACAAAATGAGGCCCTATCTCAAAAAAAAGTAGAAGGAAAAGAAGAGGAAGAGGAAGAGGAAGAAGAAGAAGAAAGAATTAGTCTTTTTTGCATCACCTAGTAACATTAGATCCATGTTATCATGTTTTCTTCTTGTTTTTAAGGTGTCTCCAAGTACATGGTCACATGCATCAGCCCTGTCTTCTAGTTCTGACACAACTCTCACGAGTCACTTCTGCTGCCCATTTTATATTTACTCAATAGAGTAACTGACCTCCTGAATTTCTATGCCTTTTTGTGCACTCTAATTCTTTGCTACCCTGAGCATTCATGTCTTATATAATTTTGTTCAGCCCAGCTAGCTTTCTTTCATTGTCTAATAACTGTATATGTGCCATTATCTGCTTAGTTATATCAGTTTTGAGCTTGCCAAGCACTTTCCTGATCTGTCTTTGTCTCCTATCACTTCATATAACTTAGCTGTCTAGCAGTTGATTTCCTCCCCATCGATGCCCAGTAGATCAGCTTTGGGCAAGTTGAAAGTTCTTGTTTTTTTTTTTCTCCTTGTTTTCTCATGTTTCTTTCTGCACACATGTGCCCATGTGTGTGCGTGGTGTGTGTGTGTGCGTGTGTGTGTGCATCCATGATGGAGAGGAGTAAGGGTTGATTATCTTGTTTTTATATTGTGGCTGACGTAGAGATCTCTTTAGTTAGTGTCTACTTTCCAGTGATGCTCAGTGGGAACATCTAACTATAGTCCTCTGCTTCTGTTCTAGGATCCAACCACCTCTATCAATTTGGAGGGTCTAACGGAATTGGTCCAGCACCTCATTCTCCAGAAATGAACCATGGCATTGTTATTTACCCAATGACGAACCAGGGTCCCGGGATTCAGCTCAGTATCATGCTTCCCTTGAAAGCATGAGGTCCCAAGTTTAATGCCCAGTACCAAAAAAAAAAAAAAAAAAAAAAAAAAAAAAAAAAAAAAAAAAAAAAAAAAAAAAAAAAAAAAAAAAAAAAAAAAAAAAAAAAAAAAAAAAAAAAAAAAAAAAAAAAAAAAAAAAAAAAAAAAAAGACAAACCAGATATTGGCATACAGTAAAAACTAATTAACAGGAAAAACTATGGCAACTGGGTAGGAACAACAAAATCAATAACAACAACAGAGTCAAAGATAAACTGGATATTTAAAGACATACTACACCATAAGAACAAATGAAAGCTACCATGTGCCAACAATGGAAAAGATACCTATAATTATAGATACAGAGGAAAATCAAATATTAACCTGTAGTAAATAGCTACCAAATTAAACAACCATAACTGTCAGGTGATGCCTGACAGTTATCGGGTGATGCCCACCTGCCTGGATGAGGATAGAGCAGAGGACAGAAGAATAACATACAAAAAATAAGGAATAAAATAAGAACAAATGGTGTTTATCACTTGGGGGGCCGGGCATTGACCTTAGCTCTCTATTGGCTAAGACCGTGGTCTTTGGATTTGTCAGTATAGATGATTATACAACACAGCAGGGGTGTAAAGCAGGTGTAAGTAATAGCAGAACTAATGCACTAATGAGTTAGGCCTGTACAAGAGAGTAACTGAAGGACAGGCCGCAGTCAACAAGCCATCTGTGCTAACTTGCAAGTTGCAGCTAACAAGCCCCCTGTGTCACCTTCAGCTAACACGTGTTCTCAGAGTCACAACTCTTCCACTGCAGTGTCATCTCGCTATTAGAGACATCACAATCTCCTCCACCATAGAGATCCCAGTTGCGTTGGTTGGCATAGGGAAGTCTGTCTCCATACACCAGCCAAGACACACATAGGCCTTAGAATGACTCATAACCTTAATCCATAGCCAAATAATAAACCAGTTCAATCATATTTAAAGCCTGTTTAATGGTTCCAGCTGGTCACTTGTACATACCACCATTAACAACAGAAGAGCATCACGCCCAATGATCACCTCTCCAAGGCCTTACCTCTGCACGCGTGAATCTTTGGGGGACATCTAGATATAAACCATCACACCCCGATCCCACTGGCAGAGGGAGAGATGTCCAAGCACTGAGTTCTGTGTCAGACGTAAGCAGCGAGCTGTGTGTGTGTCAAGCAGTCAGCCGCCCGGGAAGCCCCACGCAGCCAGCCCGGCCTCCCCCTGTGGAGGGCAGGACTCACCCTGAGCTGAGGCTTCTCATGGATCTCTGCCTTGCCTGCACCTTCTCTCCAACTGTCTCAGCCACTAGGCTAGGGTGACACCAGAGACCTTGAACTCTAGGTGTTCTGCGGCTCCATCTTGAACAGTGACCCTCTTCTACAAACGGTCCTGATTAAATCCTCTCCAATACATCAGGTGTGGAACCAACTTTCTCCTCTAGCTCTAGGCTGCAGAGCAGAAGCAGTTGCTTGCACAGGAAAGCCCCGTGCTGCATGTGAGGTTACCACCAAGGGCCTCTCCGGGCCCCTGCAGGCCAGGCTGCCATTTCCCCAGGGGGCTGCCGAGGTCTCCTCCCTCCCAGCAGCTGGGTCGGTGTCCCCCGCTGCTTTGTCTTCTCCTCTGTGCAGTGCTTAGTGTCTCCAGCGTTTTTGGTTTCCTAGTCTTCCGGTCAGCTCCCTTCTGATTTCTAGAAATCTGCTTCTTTTTTCTTCTGCCAGGTGTTTTCTTCATGTTTTGACTCCAGGTGGCAGAGTGGCTGCATTTTGTTGCCAGTCTTTAGCCTACCATTTTAAATCTCTGTGGTCCTGTCATTCTAAAAAACTGACTTCAAACTCCTTTTAAGTCCCTCACCCTTTCTCAGGAGTAGCATTCTTTGTACATTTTTTTTGTTTTTATGGTGCTGGGAATTAAACCCAAGACCTGAACAGCCTACAGAAGTGTTGCTCCCCCGAGCTACGTCCTCAGCCCCCAGTGTTCATTTTCTGTTTTCAGATTAGCTACACTGTGGCAGGATAATGCTGCTTTAAAAAAAAGTAGTCATGTCCCCCATGTGTGAGTATTAGACCCTATTTGCATACAGGATTCAGAAGAGGAACACCGAATGACAGACAATAAGATTACACGGGATTTCCTACAGAAGAAGAAAAGTGCTCTCCAGCCGGGAGAACACGTGCCCTTCTTGGAAGTTTTAGCCAGGCTGGGTGTCTTAAATTTATTCCAGAATTTCAAGCAGTTCTCCTAAGTCCTTATATTCATATTATGTCTGATTTGAAAGTTCTTGGAGCAGGTACAAAGAGTTACAAAGATTTGGAAGGTGATACAAACAGATTAATCTTGTTTGGCAGGACAACTGGGAATTTGTGAGTTTACAGAAAACCCAGGCACTCTGTAAAAACAAATTTTATATCTTCTGCAGAGCAAACAAGACAGCTGGCTAGGTAAGTCAGCTCATCACATTACTCCTTCCTAGAGATTAAAGTATTTTCTTCTTGTATAGCTGATATGTAAGGAACAGAAAATTCAAGGTATGGTCTAGGTAGAGCATGACATACCAAGTTCCATATACATAATAGGAGATTCCATTTCCACCCTTTTAGAGAACTCCGAATTGAACAATTCTGGTTTTGGTTTCTTGTTTTCAGATTCTTCATATCTGCTTGGGACTGAAAAATATAAAATATTTCCATGGAAACACTTCCCAAAGGATCGAGCTTTTATCCCAGAGATTAGACATCAGTTGCTAAATCAGATAGGTCATGCATGACAGCTCAACCTTCCCCCAATCACTTAACATATTTTACTGGGGTACAGTGATGTCTCATTTTCTCCCTACTTTATTTTCATCTTGAATGAAGTAGATATCAAAAGCTGAATTCATCATCTAAAACTGCCAAGTAAATTCTTAGTAGTAGAGAAATTCTTGTCAGTTTGCACATATGGAGGCATCGTAATGGAAACTTAAAGATACAAAACCCTCTGGGCCGAGGAGTTAGCTCAGTGGTTCTGGTAATTGTCTTGCAAGCTCAAGGACCCGGGTTCCATCCCTGGTAACCACATAACAATACTGGGCATGGAGACTCACCCCCAGCAGCAACCAGTACCACATACCACAGTGCCGGGCGTGGTGGCTCACTCCTGTAATCCCAGCACTTGGGAGGCAGAGGCAGGAGGATTGCTGTGATGTGAGTCTGAGGCTGAGCTCAGGGCCAGCCTGAACTACAAAGGAGACCTTGTCTCAAAAAAAAAAAGATACAAAGGCCTCATGGTAATAGATCCATGGTATCTTCTGTTTTTATGATGATGATAGACAGAATAACATTGAAGAGTGTTTGCTACAGTTTGTATAGTTGTACCCCAAAAGCCCAGGTGCTAAATGTGTGGTCCTGGGTAGCACTCCTGGGAAATTGTGGCCCAATTCAGAGACAGGTCTTGGTGGAAGGTCTTTAGGTCCCTGGTGCATGGCCTTGAAGGGACTCTCGGACTCTGGTTTCTCAGTTACCTCCATTTCTAGCTTGAGATATCAGTATGTATTTCTGTCAAAATGAGCCACCTTAGTCGTGGGCTCAAAGCAGTGGGGCTACCCACCCATGAACCGGAAACTCCAGAATTTATATGCCAAAATAAGTCTTCTCTCTTTGTAAATTAATTGCCTCAAGGTTTTTGTTATGTGCTGTTCTGGTGACTTGCAAGTTTTCTTCCTAGCCCAAACTTTAACCAATGGAAAGCACTGGATTATTTCAGTGTAAATGGTATTTATATATCTAGCTCTGCTGAATGATCATAATCAATAGGAAAACATGAACTAAATTCAATGAGACACTTAATGGGGGGGGCTTCATTTATCAGAACATGGACTCACAGAGCCACCTAGTGGTCAAAGTGGTGCACAGATTTGTTGCCTGGTGCTTGAAGGTAGCCATTGCGTTGATTGTCGCGTGAATATGACTGAAAAAATAAGGAGTAAAGCACTATAATAAAAGAACAACATTTGCTGAAAGGCCTGCTTTCCAGACTTACTTTTTCTAAAACCATAGTCTGAAAGGAGTTTGTGGGTAATACTGGCACTCAGGTATTTAAAGTGCTTTGCTGGAGTCATAAATACAGCACACTGACATATTCCCTCAGTGATTATCACTGTGCTAATGTTGACCTCACAGATGTGCCACAGGTGCCACAGAACAACTTACTGAATGGGTTGAAATTAAATTACTTTCAAGCACATAGAGTAACTCAGAAATCTGAGTTAAATGAGAATGTACTTTGAAAATGAAAAGAGAGGGCAGGGAAGAGGGAGAGAGACAGAGAGATGGAGAGACAGAGACAGATGAGACAGACAGAGAGGGCTATTTCAGTGTCAGCGTACCAAGCAATTAAATACCAGTACTGCAGAGACAGAGAAAACTGGTATTTCTTCCCTACTGCAAAGTCTCACAACCTAGTCAACTGAGTAAAGAGATAAACAAGTATAACTTTAGAATCAAGATAGAGGAAGACAGACTTGGAAAGGTATTTGGCTACTGCAAGTAGACAACGTGGAATTTCAGGTTGAACTGCAAGGATTGTTGAGAAAGATAACAGGTAGTGGGGTATAAAATAGCTTTGGAATAGGAAGAAACTAGAAAAAAGGCTGATTGTCTTTAACAGCTTATGGTAGGGTTTGGAAACTCAGGTAAAAAGAGGTAGTGAGAGATAAGAAGACAGAGATGTAATAATTATTATTTACTTTTCTAAAAAGTGAGAGGAGGCCAGGGATTTAGCTCAGTGGTTCCCAAGCCTGCCTTGCCGGTGCAACGTCCCAAATTCATCCCCAGTAACCACATACAATGCCGGGTGTGGTGACACACACCCACCAGCAATCAGAACCACATAGCACAGTACCAGGAGTGGAGGTTCAGGACTGTAATCCCAGCACTTGGGAGGCAGAGGCAGGAGGATTTCTGTGAGTTCAAGGCTGAGTTCAGGGCCAGCCTGAACTACAAAGCGAGACCCTGTCTCGGAAGAAAAAAATAAAAAGGTGGGAGGATATGACTCTTAGAAGATATCACCAACTATCATAAATAAGCCAGTTTTATCTATTCACTTAAAAAATGTATATAAAATATTTACTTTTCTTTTTGTACCAGGGAATGAACTCAGGACTTTGTGCTTGCAAGGCAGTGTTGGAACCACTGAGCCTAAATCCTGGCCATTAAAGCATTACTTTTAAAACACTGAGTAGTTCTAAAGTTCTGCACGAGAACTTTATATTTATTTAAACACATTTTTGTTAGGAATTTAAGCATATTTTCCATGACATTTTACATAAGTGATCAATTTAATCATCTTTGGGAACGTTGGCAAACAAAAGAAAACTTTTTTATTTATTCCACTCATCACAATGGCAAAAAATCAAACATTCAAATAAAGGATGTTTGCATCTATGAATACAGTTTTGCCACATTTGTAGTTGAAAGAGATGCGAGAGTTCCAGGGTTGGGAAGTTAAACAGGCTGACTGAGAATATGAAGGGAGAGGGGTGCACCAGACAAATGAAAGCTTTTATTTTATTTTCTTTTATTTTGAGACAAGGTCTGACTTTGTAGTTCAGGCTGGTCCTGAACTCAGCCTCCAACTCAGCAGTCCTCCTGCTTCTGCCTCCCAGCATAGTGGTCTGTGGTATTGATTGCTGGTGGGCGTGAGTCACCACGCCCGGCATTGTTGTATGTGGTTACAGGGGATCAAACCCAGGCCCTTGTGCTTGCCAAGCAGGCACCAGAACCACTGAGCTAAATCCCTGGCCCTGTTGTTCCTTTTGGTTGTCTGTTTGCACTACTAAGGATTGAACCCAGGGCCTCATGTTCTATCACTGAGCTTGCCGTTCCTTTTAAGGGTGCTCTTTAAACTAATTTGTTCAGAGGGACAAGGGCACTCCCAAAATGTCCAACTGTAATATGGAGTTTGATCTTATTGGGCATTCGTTCAGAAAGAACAATTGCCTGTTTATTTACACAGAGACGCTATGCATTTCTATGAAAGTAATAGACAAAAGGAGCCAATATATTTTTGGAACAAAAAATTGATGATCTAATAACAGGACAGAATGTATCAGAACTACTCTGTTTTTAAACACTATCAAGGCAGGACCCTCTGTGAGCTGCATTCTCTGAGATTGTCTGTTGCTCTGAGGGATCATCACCCCTTGCCAAATTAGAAGATGGAAATGACAGTCTTGCCCTGCCCAGTCCTCCTCACACTAACGGCTTGCTGGGCCCTCGGGCTCTCTCAAACCAGGGTCAACGCTTCCTCTGCCCTATGTCACTGACTCGACCTCACTCTGGCTCTCCTATCTCTCTGAGGTGCCACACTGCACAGAAGCTCCTCCCTCTTGTCCCTTCTTTACACTAACATAGTTGGCTTCTTTAAAACCTGTTTAACTTCTTTTGACTCCTAGGGTAAGTCCAAACTCTTAGCATTGGTTGTACGGTGACTCTTCTGCCATAGCTGTGGTGATCATCTCTCTACATCCAATTAACACCCCAAATCTTATTCTGTTTTGTCCATTTTTGAGATGGGCCCAAATCTTATTCTGTTTTGTCCATTTTTGAGATGGGCCCTTACTTGAGACCAGGCTGGTCTCAAGTTCCTGGGCTAAGGTGACTCCATTACTTGTGCTCCTGTTCTGGGACAGCAGCTGTGCACCACAGTGCCAGGTATCCACATCTTCCCTTTACTAAACATTCTGTCGCCTCTGAAAAAGTCACCTCAGGCTTCTGGGGCATGTACATGCTGCATCTTCTTAGAGGAACAGTTTGTTTTTAATTACTTTTTGTTTTCTTTTGAGACAGGATGTCACTATGTAGCCCAGGTTAGCCTCGAACTAGTAGTCTGTCTGCTTATCTATCACCACTACCACCACCAGCATCATCGATCTGTGGTGCCAAGGATCAGGGTTCACACATGCGAGGCAAGCACCATTACTACCGAACTACATCCTCAGCCCAGTTATCATCTTGAGAATGACACAGTCCTGTAGAGAACTACAATGGTATCCTACAACACTGTTACAGATTTGTAAGGCTAGGTACATGAGTCAAAAGGAAAGAGACACCCAAAATCTACTATCCCCCAGATAAGTGTACTTAAGACGACAACAGATCCTCCATTGAGGGTATCTGGCTCCTTTCTCAAAGATGAGGTGGCTTAGTATGTCTTGTTTCTGCATCTTTTAGTCAGTTCCACTGATCCTCAGGTCTATAATTTTGCCAATACTATGCTGTTTGTCACAATGGCTTTGTAGTATAGTTGCAAGTTGGGGATTGTGACACCTCCCTGCCATGTCTTTATTGTCTAGAATTGCTTTTGTTATTCTTGGTGTCTCATGATTCCAGATGAATGTTTGCATTATTCTGTGTAGACCTGTGAAATATGCTGCTGGGATTTCAATTGGGACTGTATTGAATCTGTACTGTAATTTTAGGAGTATGGCAATTTTGATGTTTGGTTCTTCTTACCCAAGAACAAGAGACATCTTTCCATTTTCTGATAGCCTCTTCAACCTCCATTTTCACAGTGCTGTCCTTGTCAGATAATAGACCTTTCACCTCCTTTGTTAGATTGATTCCTAGGTATTTCATTTTGGAGGACACTATTATGAAAGGAATTGTTTACTCTGTCTAACAGTGTGTCTATTTTTTGTGTATAGGAAAGCGATTCATTTTTGAGTGTTGACTTTGTACTCAGCTCCTGTTCTGAATCTGGCAGTGAAGTCTAGCAGTCTTTTGGCTGAGTTTTGGGGATTTTCTATATAGAGTATCATGTCATCAGTAAATAGTGACAGTTTAACTTCCTATCTTTATTCCTTTTATTTCTTTTTCTTGTCTAAATGTTGTGGCTAATGTTTTCAGCACTATATTGAACAGGAATGATGATAGTGATATCCTTTCTTGTTCCTGACCTTATCATAAAAGGTTTCATAAAATGGTTTTGACCATTTAGTATGATGCTGGCTGTTGGTTTTTCATAAGTAGCCTTTTTAGGTTGAGATAAAGACCTTCTAGTCCAATTTTCTGGAGGGTTTTCATCAGGGATGGGTGTTGAATTTTGTCCTCAATGGAAGAAAGACAGCCTCTTTAATAAATTGTGCTGGAAAAACTGGGTATCAACCTGTCAAATATTAAAATTAGATCTACATCTTTCACTATGCACTAAACTGAAAATGAAGTGGATTAAAGATCTAAATATTAAAACAGAATCACTAAACTTGCCGGAAGATAGGTTAGGTGGACTTCTTGGTGACACTGGTATACTAAAAAACTTTATGAACAAAACCTCTGGAGGGAACTAAGAGAAAGAATCAACAACTGGGATTTCATCTTATTGAAAAGCTTCTGCAGAGCAAAATAAACTACCAACAAAGAGAAAAGACAATCTACAGTGTGGGGAAAAAAATTGTATCAGCTGTGCCTAAAAGAACTACTATCTAAAATATAAAAGAATCAGATCCCCCCGCCCCAAATTTAAAGACCTAATTCAAAAGAGGGCATCTGATATGAACAGATATTTTTCCAATAAAGTAAAAGCAGCAAAGAAACATGAAAAAATGTTTAATATCACTGATCATTCAAGAGACACAGATGAAAATAACACTGAGATTACATCTTAATTCAGAAAGAATGGCTGCAACCCACCAACAACAAATGCTGGCAGGACTGCAGGGAGAAAGGAACCCTTTTCCACTATTGGTGGAGCATAGAGAGGTGTGACCACTGTGGAAATCAAAGTGGAGATTCCTCAAAAAATTAAATATTTCATTTGGCCCTGCTATTTCCCTGATGGGCATATTCATGGAAGAATCAAAAGCCTACCACAGTGATATATGTGCACCCGTGTTTATAGCAGCTCATTGTAATAGCTAAATCTTGAAAACAGCCCAAAGGCCCATCAACCGAAGACTGGATAAAGATGTGGGGATTTTTCATAAAATGGAATATTATCAGTCATAAAGAATGATAAATTAGAGACACTTATAGCTAAGTGGATGCACCTTGAGGACGTGCTCATAAGTGAAACAGGACACAGCTGTGTAAATGCTGCATCATTTCTCTAGAATGAGAAATTAAGATATAAATAAGAACCAAAATATAAATTAAGTACTGTGAAACAGGAAGAAAATATTCAAGGGAAATGGTAACTGGGGGAGAGCAGGGGAAAACAAAGAAGGGAAATAAAAAAAATTGATGGTAAAAAGGAAAAAAAACAAGCAAAGCTTAGGTATATGGAAGTGGAGGATTGGAGGACAGGGGAATGGGAATAAATAAGAATCAAAATATATTATGTGCAGATACAAATTGCCAATGAAGAATGTGATCATAATTTATACTTAAAATGTACCAATAAACTCAATTCGCTAAAAAAAAAAAAAAAAATGACAACAGATCCTAAGGGAGTAGCCAGATCTGAGTAAAGTGCTCAGTACTTTTAAACATGCTTGTCCCCAAAATGGATGCAGTGTTGTGCTGCAGGACCCCTAGTCAATACATCAAATAAACCACAAACACAAGGTGTTGCATTCCTATAAATCCAGCTCTCCAGGAGCTGGAGGTGGCAGGATTGAGAATTTGAGCCCAGCCTGGGCAATTCATGAGACCATTTCAAAAAATTAAGAAAGGTCTGGGAATGTAGCTTAGTGTGAAGACCCTGAGTTCAATCCCCAGTACCACAAAATAACCATCACCACCCCAACAAAACAATGTTGCCCCACACGCGTGAACTTACTCTTTTGTAAGGTGTAGCTTGGTCTGATGGCACTCACCTGTGACCTCAGCTTCCTGGGAAATTGAGGAAGCAAAATTGCTAGCAGCAGGAATGTGGGACAACGCGGGAGGAGAAGATGGCCTTCTAAAAATACAAAGAAGCAAGCAAGCCTTCTAAAAATATAAAGCTCTAAACAAAAAGATGAAGTACAGCACAATCTTAGCCAAACAGGAATAGTTAAAGTGGATGCTCAAGTTATAACTGGCCTGGCATACCAACTACTTGGGTTAATCAGGCGAATGGAAGATTCACCTGTCTCTTGTTATCTATAGTATGTGTCCAGGTAAACATCCAGCTCTCAGCGGTACTGATTTACGACCAGCTTTGAGTTACAGCCAATGGATCTAGTCCGTAAATCAAGGGTCCACTGTACTTGAGTACCTACTAGCTTTTCAGCATCTCTGAACTATTCCATGCATGCCACTCTGTTGGACTTTTTTTTTTTTTTTGTGGGTTTTTTTTTTTTTTTCCCACAAGCAAAGCTTGAAAGCTGTGGTTCACAGTACAGTGGAATGAATATGTGGTAGGATCTGTGGCTTTCAGCAAGGTATTTAATTTATCTAATCTTCATTTTACTTATAAAAAGAGATATATATTTTGTAGGATTTTTTTTTGAGAATTATAAACTAGTTATGATTTGGATCTGAAATGTTCCCTGAAAGTCACATCAGCAATGGTTTGATCCCAAAGTAACAATGTTCAGAGGTGGGGCCTGAAGAGTGATTAGGTCCAAGGGCACTGACCTCATCACGGGGCTCCTAATGAGTCAGCAAAGGTCACTGATGGGTTCTGGGTGGAGTGAGGCTCAGCAGGTGAAGCCCACTGGGAGGAAACCCGCCCTCGGTGGTTTCCTCAGAAGGGCCTTATTGTTCCTGGCCCCTCCTCTTTGGCTTTCTCGCTGCTTCTTTGCTGCCCACAGAAACCTTCCCTGCAACAAGCTCTTCATGATGTTCTTTTTCACCCCAGGGTCTACAGCAACAGAAACAGCTGGCCATGGACTGCAACTCTGAACCAAGAGCCAAGATAAATCATTCCTCTCTTCAAAGTGACTTTCTCAGGTAATGTGTCAGAGCAATACAAAGTTAACAAAAACATATGTGCAAAATGATTATCAGTGCCCAGGATATTTTATAGGTGGTCAGAAAGTAGCAACTACTGTTCTAACTTGAGCTGATTTTTACAGAAGTATCTTGAGTTATGAAGAAAGTCATGTCAGACAGAACATTTACGGTTCTAGTGCAAAAAACCTAAAATATCATACAAGCAATGAGTTCCTAAAGACTTCATAGAATAAAGAAAAAACAATTTTGTCATTAATATGATCTTTAATAAATGGAATAATGCACCATTTTACAGCAAGCCTTTTTAAACCTAAAGAACTGTCTTAAAATCTCCTTCTCCAATGTCTTTGTATCAATACAATCTTTTTATTTAGGTTTATATATATCAAAGCATTTACTTACACTTATTCATAGAAAACTCTTTAGTGGCTTAATGTCAGCTTTCATAGTGGCATCCATAGATAATACAAAAGAAAAGTGATTTGCTTTATTTCATACTCACACTGATCCATCAAACACAACTTATACAGCATAGCAAGGTCTCAGATAGCTTATACAAAAGCAAAATAACTGAAAGTAATTATTTATAAATTCATATATGATACTCTATTTTTAATGTTAAGAGCAAAACACACCAACAAAAGATACCCGTTAACAAGAAAGAGGGTTCTGAGGAAGTGCCAATATTTTTCAGCCTTTCTTTCTCCAGAAAAGCATCCTCAGAAATGAATACTCTGTAGCTTATGTTTCTCCTGTCCATTCAGAAAAAGCATGGCAGCTACACATCTCCATGTTTCAGCTACTACAACACCCTAAGAGTTAGTGTATTTTACAATTATCCACGTATCTCCATTTGAAAAACTGTCAACAGAAAACTAAGGGTGATTCCAGCTTACACAAACGCTTACATAATACAATGTCTACAGAAACAAAACAAAAGCCATACAAAAATTCTTTAAATAAATAAATGTGACCAGAAAACGAAAAGCCACAACAATCAAGCAATTCAATGTTAAATTATAACCAATGTTTGAATTGCATCTTTTAGGAATTTAGTATTTTTGTTTTAACTGGTAAGCTTCTTAAAAAGTGTTTCTTTATATATACTTAAGAAGATTGGTAACACAGAGGAGTCTGAGACAAGAGACTGATTACACATAACTTTACTGCTAGGCTTCACATACACAGCATACCAATTAAGATCTTGAGCTTGTCTGGTTCAAAGAATTCTGATTGGCCCTTACAATGGGATCACAGGTTACAACAGATCACCTTCACAAAATCATCCACACCATTACTATAACTATAATCTCATTACTTCACTTTTAGAAGATTTGTAATGTTAAATTACCTCTTTAAAAAGGTTTTTTTTAAATCTCAGAGGAATTACTTTAAATTACTACATTATTAAAAAACGAAGTGAAATGATTTGTCTCATCCTGCACAGCCATTTAGCCAAAGAACAGAAAAGTTATAAGTGGGTGTTTCAACTCTAAGGCCTAAATTTGCTGTAACAAATAGCCAATTTGGTAAATCGCTCCTTCTATTCAGTAATTACAGAACTGGGAGAGTTTTTATGATTAATGAAGTTGATATTTCTATGTAAATTAAACTGAATAAAAGGAAATATTACATGAACTGTGTAACAAACATTTTAAATATTCAACTGGACTTAGTTCCTTGCTTGTACTAAGTGAACTTTTTCAGTGTACAAAGGGATAAAAGAGGCCCTGAGTTTTTTAAGTAATATTATGTATGATCCAATCTAAAGACAAGTAAATTGGAAAAAAATAATTGTGTTTGGAGAAAATCAAATTGTAATTTCAAGTACTATAGTTTTGTTAAAATTAAATTGCAAAGCTGGGTGTGGCGATAAACACCTGTAATCCCAGCACTCCTGATGCTGAAGCAGGACTACAAGACTGAACTCAGCCTGAGGGTGGGGATAAGCTCAGTGCAAAGGCCCTGAGTTCAATCCCCCATATAGTAAAAAGAAAAAATTAGTTCCTGACTAGACACGCCTAATGAAATAACTGAGCTCTAAAATTCCTTCTTTTACCCATACTTTCTTACCCATGTGGGTTTCAAATTGAGTTTTAAAAATGCATATATTTATAATTTTTAATAGTAATACCACAAATACTGTATCACAGTATTAATGGAATTTTAAAAGATACAACAGATTTACTTTGGGAATAACTTCAATTTATAGCATAAATCCTTTAGTATTTATATTCAAATGTATCAGCCATGAGATAAAATTCCAAATTTTTCTCTCTGCAAACACTCAACTTTACTCAGTCACTTAAGTCTATGTTTCAAAACAATGGTGAGTATTTCAAAAGTGGTCCTCAAAAATGTTCACATATATTACCTGATTTCTCTAGGGTTTGGTTTTGAAAGTTAATCTTGTATTTAGCACTTAACACAATTATTCGATATAAAGAAACATGCAAAACATTGCGGCTTGATCAAAACACTAAACTGGCTGCAATATAAGTTAAACAATTTTAATAGCAAAATGTTAAACAATTCTGTATGTATGGCTTTTTAGTTACAGCTATGAAAATATGACATCATACAACTCCGCAATTTAATAGATGTTAGATAATACAAAAACTGAGTGCCAGTTTCCTAGTGCTTTGATGGTTGAAACCAATGGCAAATGATAACATATTAACTCTCGGTTATATCAAGCCCCTGAAATATTACTTAACTGAACTAATTAATATTCTCTTAAATACAGTCATTCAAATAGGACCAATGAGAAAAAACTGAAGGAATTTTGACAGTTTTATCTGAAAGAACTGAGATTTAGATGGTAACTGAGAAGCCTGGAATTAACTGGAGTAACAACACTGGGGAGGACGAGCAACCGTTCTTTTTTTCCTACTGGGTTGGAGAAATGGATTTAAAGTTAAAATGAGGAGAGAGAATAGACAGAACATTTCCCTGACCCACAGACTGTAAATCAGATGGGGTAAGACATAAACAACGAGCAGATTTACGCAGAGGAATGGGGATGAGGTGCCCCACGGTGTCTTGTGAGTTTCGCTTTTCTTATATGTTACTTGGGAAACTTACTGAGAAGCCTTCTTTTGATAACTTTTATGTCACTAGCTCAATTATTATCAGATTCACTTATCAGATCATGAGTTTATTTAGAAGAGGATAATGTAAGGTAGCTGTGGATAGGGTCTGCATAGTTTGTAATCTGAAATCTAAAAGGAAATTTTATCTGCATCAGAACACTGCCAGCCAAGGGCATAAATATTTAGAAACATCTCAAGCTGAAAGAGTTTTCTGGATGTGAAAATGTTACACAATTGTTAGAATGATTTATATAATCAAGTAATGGGGTGTACAGACTGTAACTTTATGGAGTTAGCCAGTAAGATAAATTAAAATATAAAGCCAACTATGAATAATTTTGTAATAACCTCCATATAACTAGGAGTAAGTTCAACATAAAATTATAAAATATGGTTTAGAGTACAACTTACTTTCGAATTTTAGGAGTTAACAACCTCCAATGAAATATTTATGTCCATAAATATGAAAAAAGGAAGCAAAGTTTACTGAAATATTTTTTCTTTTTAAATAATTTATAAGAAACTGTTGTAGACACTAGGAAGTTCTATATAATAGCTGGGGCTTACCAAGTATTCCATTTGCAAGCCCAACTTGAAAAATATTTGCCAAATTTTGTGAGAATTTCCACTGAACCATACTTGAGTACATACTCCTTTGTATTTTCACAGTCAGAACTAGCATACATTTTTCTAGAAAAAGTAGTACGTGTAGGAAATTACTCTAAATTGCTTGAAAAACAAGACATCCTTTTTCCCTTCCTATATTCTATTCAACTAGTTCTCTGGCGTAACAAATTTTCTAGAGTCACTTTTTGAAGCAGACATTTTGAAGATACAGGCAAAGGACTAAAGAGACTAATATTAACTGTTCCAAGTCTAATACGAAATAAGAAAAAAGTCTGTTTCCATAGCTACCTTTACCTTTCTCTTAAATTTACTTTACCTTTAGCTCCACACTATGTGTTTGGCGAAATGATTCTAAGATTCATGACAGCCCATGGAGGGTGAAATTTTGTCTTGAGTTAGTAGTTATTTTAAGCAGCAGTGAGCAGACATGTTTGTACGTCTTTCCAATCTTTAGTGTATGTGCTGCTGCACCGAGCAAAATACATCTCATGTTTGCCGAACTGCTAAAATCCTAAGAGTATCTGGTTTGGGAGGCACACCCAGATTAAAACCCCAGTTTGTCTGCTACTAGATTTGAACCTGGGAAAAACTCTGAACCTAGCATTTCTTTTGCTTCCTCATCTGAGAAGTAGGAACAGCCATTATAATGTTCATCTGGTTGCTATGAAGATTAAGATCACCAAGGTAGGTATATCCCAACTGTTAGTATGTTCCTTTTCATAACTTTCTATAACAAAGGTGTTTTTTTCAACTCTACGTTTAGAATAAGTTTTTAGGATTGATAGTAAGTCATTTTAGTCTAAGTGTGATTCAAAGCAAGTTATTTCAACGACCTAACTCTGGAATATAATTAGGATTTTTGTTAAGGGAACTATTAGTAGACTGAGTATTATGCTTTTAAAATCCTTACTATCCAGTGAAATAAATTTTAGTATTTGTTAGTTGAGTGTTCTTTTACTCAAAGGACTCAAATTCTTTTTGACATGCAAAATTTTGTGATTTCAATTATCAGCTTTGAAACATTATCAGATGAATAAACTCAGTGATTCATTTGAGTCATTAGTCACAGCGACTTTGCTTGCTTGTGTAATAGATTCTAAAAATGGACATAAAATATAATCTAAGATTTATTAAAATAATCTGCACATTCTACCTTTCATACTCTTCCAAGACTCTAATAAAACAAATAGGGAATTTGTTTTAAACATGTTTACATGAAATGGGAAAATATATAAAGTTCTCTTACTTTAGTATATTAACTTTTAAAAAGATTTTATTATTAAATGTTAAAATATTGGAACACTTACATTTAACTGTCCCAGAAACAAAACAGAAGGTCAGATAATTCCTATTCTGTCAAGAAAAGGTGAATAAGATCTCAAATGATCATTTATAATCCTCAATGTGACAGGTTGGAAATAAAATATATTTTGATTTGAAGTTGTCTCAGAACTGTTTCAAAGTTCTGAATCTTGAAATCTACTTGAAACACATGAAAAGAGAACTAAGTGGAAATTTACTGGGAAAGACATGAAAATTTGTTACACAGATAAAACAGCTGTATATAAAAAAAAGATATGCCAAAAAACTAAAACATACAGTAAGGGTTTGAATCAAGAAAGTGGCTAGTAAAGCACAAAAGGTAGAAGCCCTGGGCACTAGTCAGATGATCTCAAGTCTATCGATGGAAAGCTGTGTTCAGCAACGCAGCTAAGTGAATGGGAAGTATTGTAATGTCTCACTCACAAGGTCATGACAGATGGCAAGTAACAGAAGGCTTACAGACAAAGTCATAAATATTTGGGGCCGAAAACTGAGAAATATAGTTTGTGTGTGGGTAAATTATGAATACAGAGGAATGTAAGTGAAAAAGTACTGTTTGGAAAATAATCTGAATCGGGAAATAATTTTAATCAGGAAATTGGGGATTTGGGTTTCACTCTTAATTTTTACTTCTCAGAAAAATCTTAGAACTTGATGTCTAGTAAGTACTCAGATTTTGAAAATAAGATCATTGTTTGCAAACTGATAATTTCTTTAGAAAAACATTCGCTTTTTGACAAGAAAGTGCTTTACTGAGAAAAATACAGAAGTTGCTGTTTTTAGGGAAGATTATTAGTTATGAAAGAAGCAAAGAAAATTTTTAAAAAAACAGTATAATTTCAAGGGTGTATTACCACTAAAAGGTATACTTTAGTAAAATATAAACAATAAATGCTATTCACATATTGAAGATTACGTGAAGAGCTGGCAAAAGGAGAAATTATAAAAGAGGGTAGCAAAAAAATAGTTTTGCCAAGAAAGATGGTAAATCTCAGTTTGCTCAAAAAAGGGAAGGTTGGCAGCAGCCTTTCTCCCACAGGGCTGCTCGAGCCAGCGGGATGGTTTCTCCACACAGTATTTCAGGTCATGGGAAGAGGAAGCATTTGCTTAGGAACAAAATAAAAGACTACAAGTTCAAGCCTATGAATTACTTTTAAAGTTACACAAATAAAATGTAATTTAATTTGAGTCATTGTGACCTTTTAGAGAATGAAGGTTATGACATTATATTGTCTTAATCATAAACTTAAAAATTTCAGGTAAGTTTAGCTCTACAAGTTTTTGATAAAATGTATTTCTTAAATAAACGAATATGGAACATAAACATACATAGAAAAATAAAATTAAATGAAAAAAGCTAGCATTTGATTTCCTGTACTTTGTTCTATGCTCTCTAATGAACTTTCAACCAAAACCAAACATGCTTATTAAAATGCCTGGAAGGAAATGTTTAAGATTTGGAAGGTCAAAAGAAATGGCACTGCATTCCTTTGCTTTTGGTAGTTCCTTCTTCAGAGCCCTTTGGGACAATGTTTCTGCACTTCCCCTAAGGAGAAAGAAAGCAGAAATTGGGTAGTTGCTTTCTCCTATGCAAATTCACTGTCGTAGAACTGACCTACAAAAGGGATAGGAGATTGTGGAGGAAAATGTTTATATTATGGAAGAATGGGAGCAAAAAATGATTATATTATGGAAGAATCTGTGCCCTGTAGGAAGAGAGCTTACAAGAAAGCTTATTTGTGATCTATAGACTATTGCACATTCAAACAAAATACAGGAGAAAAGAATGTCCAACAGGTAAGAGGTTTGAAAACAAACTAGCTTGTGCCCAGAAATAAAACATGGATACCAGACACCACTGCAGTCAAACCTGTACTTAATTTGCTTCTGTTTTAATGACCTTTAGAAAATGGTCCAAAACTGATTATCAGTAATACATTGTTTTTGATTTTTTTTCTTAAAAAAATATTTTGAGACCACTTTTGATACACACACACGTATAATTCTGTGGTCATAAGAGACAAATACAACTTTAGCGAGACTAGACAAAAAGTGCAAAACTTAAAAAACATTAAAAAATATGGAAGCATAAGCTAACTTTTTCTGCATAGCTGAAATCTATTTAAAGCAAGTCCTTGTTGCAGGTATGGGAGGGGGGAACTGACAGGAAGATAGAGCAGTTTTTAAAAAATGTTTTCTGCATGTTTAAATGATGCAAAAAATAATTTTACTCCATAAGCTTGAAAACATTTCACAGACAATTCATTCCTATATCTTTAGACACCATGGTTGTGGCAGTGCCTCCTTCTGCAAGGAACACGGCGGTGCTCGATTTGGAAGGAACCGCCTGGTCACTGCCATTGTTGTTGACCTCACAGTCCAGCGGTTCAGTAGAGATGACCCAGGTAGAGGGGCGCCACCGCTTCAGAGAATAGGGAGTTTTCACTCGTTTCTTGATCTTCTCACCTGATCCTGACTTGCCATCCTGTATTGACTCACCTGCCAAAAAAAAAAGTACAGAAAAATGAATTTTTTTATGTATAAAAAAATACTAGAAAGTAAAAGCTTAGGAAGAACAGATATAACCAATATGTGCAGATGGCACTGACAGACATTTCTGAAAGTCATGATGCTAGGCAATATTTTTCTAGGCAAAGCTAGACCACTTAACAGTATTTTAAAGACCTGTTAGGCCAAATATTTTTTATAATCTAGGGCAAGGAAAAAAGTATAGAAAAGGCATTAGTAAAAATGAATCTTTTGTTTTTTGGAAGATATCTCAACTTGGTAAAAATATACTTAATAGCCTTACTAATGCTCAAAGGGGATCAAATTTTAAAGGCATTCAGTATATAATATTTTTCAGAAGCATGGCAGAAATATTAAGGAGCCAATTTTTCAATAATTCCCTCTTCCTATACTGAAGAAGATGTTTTAGTGAAATACAACCACATGACAAGGATGTATTAACTGGTCTATAATGCAAGCCACTCAAATGCAGTATTTTACCAATAACTTTTTCGACCTATATCCTTCCATCAGTCTATTATGTGGTCTGTGACATAAAACATAATTAGTAATTTAAAAGAAACCATTTTGTACCATGATCACACATACCATGGCCAAACTGCTGTTCTGTTTGGAGATTTTGGGGAGCTCTCCTGCCTTCTATTGTTCTTCTTGCCTTTAGGACAAGAAGCCAAGCATCAACTTGCTTGTTTAAATTGTCCTGGGGCCAATAAATACAATCACATAAATTTGAGATTCACTATGTAATTTTTGAAAAAGATGACATCTCAAAACAGAGCAACTTTATAGTTTCCTTATTGTGACTCTTCTGAACTTTGAGGACTTACTAATATTATAATCCAAATATGGACATTATAAACATTTATATGCATAACAACGTTTCAAAAGTTATAGTGCCATAATATTACTTGCAGCTTGGATATATTTAGGAGTATTTACTGGACCTCTCCTATTCACAGCAAGTATGTGAACTGCAGTACAAAGCAGCAGTTACATAAAGCATATAAACTGGCAATTTTCCTATTTGTGACACTGACCATTTAACTATTGATGACAAAGATTTTTTTTCAGGGCCTCAGATTTAGCTCAGTGTCTCTGCACCTCCCTTGGCAAGCGCAAGGTCTTGAGTTTAATTCCTGATACCACCACAAACAAACAAATAAAAATTTTATTTTTTCTTAATAGTCTAATTACTTTTGAGATCTAAACAAATGCCCTATTTCCAAAAGTGGTAAACACTGTCCAAATGAAACACTGTCTGATTCAACATAGGTACCTGAGGAGTCCCCAAGAACATATAGGAGTAAGTCCACTTACTCTGTATACTGCAGCCATCCAGGACATTTGTGGCTGAAAGATCCAGAGAATTGGGCCTCTGTGCTCTTCTGGGCTTTGATGGCCCAGGATCTGCTGCTGTGCTTGTAACATTCTGTGTAAGAACATCTTGTTCGGAACCTGGATTGCTGTTGTTGTTGTTAGAATTAGTTCGGCCACCTTCTAGTGGCCGTTCCCTTCTGTCCATGAGGCGATCCAGAACACCTTCATCATGGCCAGCTTGCTGTTCTCGTCTCAGTAAAGGTTCATGCTCATCAGGACTGGAATTAATATTTAGCCTTGTGTCCTCACCAATAAACTGATTCTGCAGCATTTCTTGAGCCCTGTGTGCCACTAGGTTGGCTGTCTGACCAGATGGTACTGCCCCGTTTACATACTGGGTGGCAGCATGAGAGTTAACACTGTGGTTTCTACCTGCCACACCATTCATGGTGACTGTCACCACATGAGGTTCTGCTGCATTGATTGTATTCATCTTGGCAACTCCAGTTTCTACTTGTTTCAAGTTTGATTTGTGCTTACTGCCAAATTTTAGTCGGGGCTCCTTTGCTGAATTTTTGGTGTTCAAAGGCAAACTAGTAGGTCTCTTAGGAAGGTTCTGTTGCTTAGGGAGAGGATAGATCTGAGTGGGTGGAACATCAGGAATTAAACACGCTTGGCCATTTGTAGCCTGTGTGAAGTCCTGCTGTCCAGTCACTTCCACTGCAAGCTTTATGAGCGGATACAGCAAGCTGGAACTGGTGCTGCTCAGAGGATCTGGCCCACTGAACTGTTTAAGAGAGTGCTCCATGAGGTTTTCATCAGAGCTCTCTTTGAGGTTCTTATCAACTTCTTTTGGGTCTAGCTTATTTGTCTCCAAGTCTTCTTCTGTCAGCTGCAGGCACACAGGGGTTGGACCAATTGACTGTGCAACATTTGTGGCATGGAGATTTGTTTCATCAGGGTATGGCAGCTCAGAGATAGTGGTCATGCCAGTACTTGGAGTGAGGCCAGTGGTGTTTGTGGTGGTTGTGTTAGTGGACAGGCTGGTGACACTTGTTTCAGGGCTGGGGATTCGAGCTTGTGCTTGCTGTCGTTCGTAATTAATTGAGTTTCGGTTCTTTTCCCCTACAGTCAAAGGTATGCTGGACATCGAATGTTCAGAGGAAATATTCTTCACAATGCTATCCGTGTGATGGATGGAGTCTTCAATGTATGAGGAAGAGGAATAATCGGGGTAAGGCCCAATTTTTGGCACACGCCTATTATGTGACAGGTTGCTTAAAGGAAAAAAACAAGGTGGCAGTGAGCATATTCACTTAGGACAAATTGTATTTGCAAGTTTAACATCTCTTGATTTCATAGTCTGAACCACTTGTCACTTTATTCTATCCTGTATTATTTTTGAAGTTCCTTGAAAACTAGTAAAATAACCATGTATTAATAGCCTGCTAAATTCCAATTTTACTTGAATCAAGCCTAATGAAAACCTAGGTACATCTAGATAGGATTGTTATACTCATTATTCTTGTTTAAAAGAGTTAACTTGAAAAACTCCCATATAATTTTATAACATCAGAAATATACTTTTGTAAACTGTAACCTGTACAAACAGACTTTATGTTTGTGAGGTAGGGAGCATTGCATATGTTTCTGTTGCACTTCCATAATCCTAGATTCACAGGGTCTACTGAATAAATAGAACCTAAATTATGCTCCAGTAGCTACACAGTTAAAAGAATATAAGCTTTTAGGTTGTTCTAACATACGTTCACTATAAGGCAGAGTAGATGTGTGTTGTGGCACATGCCCATAAAGCCGAGCTTCTCAAGAGGCTGGGGTAGGATGATTGTGAGTTTAGTCCAGTTTGGATAACTTAAGTCAAACTCTAAAATTAAAAATTAAAAATGTTTAAAGGTCCAGGCATGCAGCTCAGTGGCAGAGTACTTGCCTACAGAAGGGAGTGTTATGTTCAGGCACACCAAACAGGGAAGGGTCTATCAATGTATTTTTCAGGGGTTGTCTGTTTCCAGGGAAAGTCCCAGAACCTAGGACAGTGATGGCAAACATTTTATAGCTTTCAATGATATAAACAGTCTGCTGTAGCATGTGTTTTGTATTGTTAACTACCCTTGGCCTAAGATAAGTGCAAAATGTGACATTGAGATAAAACATCAGATTCAGAACTACTCTTCAGTTATCAAGGATTCTTCATGGTCATGACTGCTCTGAGGAGTGATGGTTCTTGTAAATATGTCTGTTATTATTAAAAATCTCATCCAAGTAAAAACCAGCAGTGGCTTTAACTAAGAGATTCAAGGTGCAAACACTGAGAACATTAACTACATGGGTAATAGGAGTTGCATCTGAGGAAGAGGTGCTATAAAGGAAGACTGAAGGTTATAAGGAGAATGTCAGGAAGGCAACGAAGAGAACGAAGTTATCTAGCCACGAGAAAAGGAGGCAAAAGGGAGTTAAAAGTCAATAAAATAAAAATTAAGAGTGAGAATAACTATGGAATGAACTATACTTTATCAGAAACTATTAAAAGAGTAGAGAGGAAAAGAAGGGCAGTGGAGAGTAAAGCTAGAAAACACAGAGTCAAAAATGGGCCAGAGCAAGGGAGAACACCAGGTGCTTCTCGTACTATCAGAAAAAGTTCAAAAGCATTTAAACAAAAAGGCCACTTCATCAAAAATATAAAGTAAAAGCTTTCACTGTTTTTGAAGGCAGGTATCAACAGCATATGAGATACCATAGGAAATACAGAATGAAGAGAGATAGAAGCAGAAGGCTGTCTGCAAGTATTTGTAAGGTGAAAAAATTTATTAAGTGTGATAAAATACAGCAAATGTTTCGATTTTGAAAATGCATTACAGTAAAAGACACACCTCCATGAATCCCCCCTCAACGTTCTCTCTCTTGCTGAAGACACACTCACCCCCTCATCCTTGCCATTTTCTGAAACACTCTGGAACTCTTGCTTCATCAGTGTCTTTAGCTTTGATGTGGCTGCCTCAACGTCCTGAATTAACTCAGAATGTTTATCTTTCATGGTCATTTTGACTTTGGGAAAAAGCCAGAAGTTGCAAAGAGCCAGATCCAGTGAACAGGTGATTGAGTAGACACCAGCATACATCTACAAGCCTGCCTTTCCCTTGGATGGTACTTAGCAGCATCATTTCTATATATGTGTTTTAATCCCATCTTGTAGAGATACTCATGGAAAGATTTCCAGAACAGCTTCAGAAAGTGGCAAGAATGATGAGATAAATATGTCTAAAGCAAAGGAGGGTGTTTTAAGAGGCATTAATGGCTATGTCTTTTACTGTAGTAACTTTTTAAATTTAAAGATTCATTAGACACTCTGAACAAAACTCGCATATTAGAATAGCTAGTGACCAGTGAAACAGCAATTAGATACATAGGCAAGTTCATAGTTCCATTTACAATTACTTAGGAAAAAAACCAAAGGAGGAAGAAAACAATAAAGGGTATATTACATAATATATATAGAAGTCTTACAAATTTTTGGAGCTGAGAAAATATTTTACCATTATTATTGCAGAGAAATTGAAATAAGAGACTACTCCTTTATAAGACACAAAAAATAGACTCCATCTTGCATTCATACCAAATAGGTATTTTCAGTGAAAGAATAGCAATACTGAAAGAAAAAGTTTGTATCATATAAATGAATCATTTTACTATTAGCTGGTTTGGTAACATTTTTCTTTCTTACTCTTTGTTTGGTGTCAGTTTCTAATACTAGTTGATAGATGCTAAACCCCTCAGGGTCTTACCGTTCATTCTGCATAGCAGTAGACATTGGATTGACTGTTGGGCTCACAGATTTGTTTCTTTCCCATATCATCATGAGTTCAGCCATTCTCTCCTCAGCACACTGCGCAGTGAGCCGTGCTTCTGCATCCTGGTCCCAACAGTCTTCAATTGTCTCCTTGAGTGACCTCACTGCCTGTAAACGCAGGATACATGTCAAACAGTGGGCCTTAAAAACATTTACTGAGCTTTATAATATGTACTAAAAGAAAACTCTGGTTTCTAAAAAGCTATAATAAAATATTTTAAACCTGAAGGACTACAAAGTTGTTTTCATAAAGTGAATTATCGAGTGTCTCAAACGCTGAAGAGCAAGAAAGCAAGCAGTCTTTAACTTTCTACAGAACTGTCCGCAAAACTAAGCATCTGTAAGCTGCAGATGTTTCTTTAGGACCACAGGTTTGTGCCGTCTTGGTTCTATTATTTTAAGCCACATCCACTAATTCCACTTGTGAGTCTCAGTTTGATGGAATTTTACTATTAAAGCTATTTCTAGCTTCAGATGAGCTTTTTCTCTTTACTACATCAAGTGTGCTTCATTCTAACTTAAAATGTTGAACAGTCCTATTCTGTAGCACTGCTATATATATTAGCAATAAACAATACTTTTCCTTTTGGGAAAGCTGGTATTGAACTCCCTTTGAGATAACAGACTTTGGATACTCTGATGGGCGATCATTGAAAATCCCTTCAAATTGTTTCTAGATTCGTTTTTTATTAAGCGTCAAGCTTTTCATTTGATCTGTTATTGTTTTAAACAATTACTTTATAAAAAGATGTTGTAAGCTAGCTATGGTGGTATAAACCTGAGATCCTAACACAATGACAGGCTGAAGCAAGAGGATTTCAAGTTTGACCAGCCTGGGCAATTTAGTGAGACCCTACGTAAAAACTAAAACTAAAAATTACTAGAGATGTAACTTAGTGGTAAAGCACCCATATGTTCAGTTCCTAATGGGGGTGGGTGGAGATGGCTGGGGTTGTAAGTGTTAGCAAACAGAAATACACAATACCAATTGAAATTTGAGCTTAAGATAAATTTTTAGTACATGTATACCCCATATAATACTTAATTTGGGTATTTTATTTGTGAAGAATAATTTAGGTTAAAACCCTTGTTAATAATTTCACTGGTCATTTGAGAGATGCAGATGAAAACAATACTAAGATTCTGTCCCACTTCAGAAAGAATGGTTGCTATCAGGAAATCAACCAACAACTGCTGGCTAGGTGTAAGGGGAAAGGAACCCTTCTCCATTGTAGGTGGAAATATAGACTAGTGCAACCACTGAGGAGATCAGTGTGGAGATTCCTCAAAAAGCTAGGATTCAAGATCCAATTCGACCATACTATTTCCCTGCTAGGTATATACATGAAAGAAAAAAATCATACCACAATGACATATGTGTACCCATGTTTATAGAAACTCAGTTTGTGACAGCTAAATCTTGGAAACAGCCAAATGCCAATCAATGGGAGACTGGATAAAGGAGATGTTTTTTTAAAAATAAAATGGAGTGTTACGCAGCCATACAGAGTGATAAATTTGAGGCCAACAAATGGATGTACTTTGAAGACATACTTCTACGTGAAATAAGACAGATGTGTAAATACTGTATCATTTCTGTAGTATAAGAAACTAAAGGTATAAATGAGGTTCAGAATGTATGATAGGTATTATGAAATAGAAAGAAAATGTTCAAAAGGAAAAGGGAAAAGAGGGAAAAATAAAGAAGGGATACAGAAAATTTGATAGCACAAAATGGAAATAAAGTTTATGTAAATAGGGGTTGGAAGTGGTAGGGTGGGCAGGGGAAAGGAAAAACATGAGAATCAAGATATGTTACATACAGGTATGAATTCTTAATGTTGAATGTGATCATAAAGTATATGTAAAATGTACCAATAAACTCAATTAAAAAATAATCTTGGTACTATTTTAAATGTTTTCTAACAATCTGTGTTCTGCAACAAATACATCCAAACTTTTAAACCTCCAAGAACTTTAATAGGGTGAAGTTTAGCTCAGGAATAGAGTACTTTCCTAATAAGCATGAGCCCTGGGTTCAATCCCTAGCATTGGAAAGGAAGAAAAAATTTAATAATGGGGGTGTATGCTTGTTACATAATGACCCTTGAGCAACAAGGATTGGATATGAAAACTTTTTTATAGCCAAGTATGGTGGCACATGCCTGTACTCCAGCACCCCACCATCCTGAGATAGGTTTACAAGTTAAGAGTTCACCCCAGGAATTTAGCTACTTGGCCCCAGTACTGAAAGAAAAAAAAAAAGAACAAGAACAACAACAAAAATACTTATACACCAGGGATCATATGAAGCTTTGTACTTGTCCTGGGAGGAAAAGACCCAAGGAGACTGGAAGTAGGTGATCTTTAAGCTCAGTGGTAGGAGAAGTGAAAGAACTATAGTATAAATGACAATATCATAAATATTTGGATACTACACTTTGGATAAACATTAAGAAACACAACACAGAGCCAATCTACAAAGATCTGTACAGTATTTTCTTTTTTATTAAGAACTAGTGATTTTGCTGGGCATAGTGGTACACGCCTGTAATCCCAGCATTCTGGAGGCTGAGACATGAGGCTCATTGTACCTTTCAAGCCAGTCTGCACTACATAGTGAGAACCTGTCTCAAAAAAAAAACAAAATGAAACAAAATCAGTAAATTTGAAGATGGGAAAAATAATCCAGTCTGAGGAAGAAACCAAAAGAATGAGGAAAAAGTACTAGAGCTTAAAAGACCTGTCAGATAAAATTAACCATACTAGTGGTGTAGTATAATAATGGAAGAGGATCCAGCCTATGTATTTTGAGAGACTGTGTCTCAACACTTTAAAAAGAAAAAGGGCTAGTTCTTTTTTAAAAAAATTAAGTTTATTGGTATAACATAGACATACATAATGATCATATTCATCATAGACAATTTGTACCTATACACAATATATCCATTTTTTCCCATGCCCCTCTCATCCCTTTAACCCCTCTTACCCTTGTTTACAAAGCTTTATTTCCATTTTTCCTTCTTTTACTCTTTTCCCTTCCTTCCTTTCCCCTGCTTCCTTCCCTAGTTTCCTTTTACTTTTAAATGATTTCTTCATATTTCACAGTACCTAGTATACATTTTGGTCTTTTTTTACACTTTCAGTTTCTCACACCAGAGAGACAATGCACTATTTAAACATATGTATCTGATTTATTTCACTTAAAAAAGAGTAATCTCACGTATATCCATTTACTTAGGAATGTCTTGAATTTGTCCTTCTTTATGGCTGAGTAATACACCATTATGCATAAAAAACCCCTACACCTTTTTATTCATTCATTGGTGGGTGGGCATTTGGGTTATTTCCAAGATTTAGCTATTATAAACTGTGCTGCCATAAACATGGATGTACCTATGTCACTAAAAGTATATATGATACTTTTAATTTTTATTTATTCATTTTTTGTGGAATCAGGGATCAAACTTGAGTCCTCATAGTTGTGATATAGGAAATGAACTTTTTGTGTGTGTGGTCCCAGGAATGGAACTCACAACTTTGTGCTTGCAAGAAAAGTGGCCGGGCCACTGAGCTAAATCTGTGGCCCACTGTATTATGCTTTTAATTCTTTGGGAAGATTCCCAGAAAAGAATTAGCTGGTTCCAATGGGACCTCTAATCTTGGTTTTTTGAGGAATTCCCACCAGTCTACACTCCCACCAACAGTGGAGAAGGGTTCCCTTTTCCCCAAAGCCCTTCCAGCGTTTGTTGTTGGTTGATTTCTTGATAACAGCCATTCTTTTGAGAGTGAGATGGAATCTCAGTGTTTTCATCTGCATCTCTCAAATGACCAGTGAGGGGGAATATTTTTCCATATATTTATTTGCTGTTTGTACTTCTTCATCTAAGAAGTGTGTTTTCATGTCAGATGCCAATTTTTGGACTAGGTCTTTAAATTTGGAAGAGAGGTTCTCTTTCTGATTCTTTATTTGTTCTAGATATTAGTTCTTTGAGGAACAAATGGCTAAAATTTTTCCCCCTGTGGGTTGTCTTTTCCCTCTGTTGGTGACTTCTTTTATTGTGGCAAAGTTTTTTTTTTTTAATAAGATGAAATCTCAGTTGATTCTTTGTAGTATTTCCAGGGTGATAAGGGTTCGGGTCATGAAGTCTTTGTCTACACCTAAATGTTCAAGAGTTCTACTTTTTTGGTCTTCTGGAAGTTTTAGTTTTCCTATTTAAATATTTAGATTGTTGATCCTTTCTTATTATACTTTAGTGCATGGTGAGAGCCATAGGATTAGTCTTCAGGATGTGAAAAGCCAGTTTTTCCAGCACCATTTATTAAAGAGGCCATTTTTCTTCCAGTGAATATGTTTGGTCCTTTTGTCAAAGATAAGGAGGCTGAGTATGCTGCATTCTCTAAATGTTCCACCGATCTTCAGGTAAGTTTTTTGTTGTTGTTGTTGTTGTTTTGTTTCTGCCAATACCATGCTGCTTTTATCATAGTATCTCTGTAGAATAATTTTAAGTCAAGGATCGTGATTCCCCCTAACTTGCTTTTGTTGCCTGGAATTGTTTTATCAATTTAAAAATAGGCAAAAGTCTTGAATAGACATGTTACTGAGGAAAAGACAAAAATGACACACAGCATATGAAAAGATATTAAGGAAATATAAATTAAAACCACTATTACTGAGGGCCGGGGAGTTAGCTCAGTGGTTCCGGCGCCTGTCTTGCAAGCGCAAGGGCCAGGGTTCGATTCCCCGGTAACCACATAACAATACAGGGCGTGGAGACTCACCCCAGCAGCAACCAGTACCATATACCACAGTGCGGGGCGTGGTGGCTCACGCCTGGAATCCCAGCACTTTGGAGGCAGAGGCAGGAGGATTGCTGTGATGTGAGATTGAGATGAGCTCAGGGCCAGCCTGAACTACAAAGTGAGACCCTGCCTCAAAAAAAAGGATGTAGAGTGGCAAAACTTATATGTGAAAATTTACTAAGATAAAACCATTGATTAAAAGAGGTTATGTGGAGCTGGAGGTACAGCTGAGCTGTATAGTACTTGCTCAGTATGTGTAATGCCCTAGCTTCAATTCTCAGCAAAACATAAACACATACATGAATACGCATGCACAAGCACTCAGACACACAGCTATGAAAAACTAAACAAAAGTATAAAAACAAATCATACTGGCGATTTCTGCCAGGGTAAGAAGAACAAGTCAGCCTTCAGGGGAGACTGAGAAAGGGGGGATGAAACCAGGAAAGGATGAAGAACACGAAGTATGGGGTGTAGCTGGACAAATTATAGCTGAATATTTTATGTAGGAGAATAAAAGTTATTTTTTTAAAGTAAAAAAAAAAAAAAAATTTAAGACAGGGTCTTGCTCTGTAGTTTAGGCTGGCCCAAACTCATCTTCTGGCCCACCCTAGCCTTGAACTCACAGCAATCCTCCTGTCTCTGCCTCCAGAGTGCTGAGATTACAGCATGAGCCACCACACCCAGCACTCTGGTATGTAGTTACTGACTGCTGGGTTTATAGACATGAACCACCATGCATGGCTATTGTATGTCGTTACTGGGGATTGAACTCAGGACCTTGCGCTTGCCAGGCAGCGGCCAGAACCACTGAGCTAAATCCCTAAAAGTCAAAAATTTTGCCTTATCATTCTGTAATATTTTTTAAACTAAGGGAATATAAGAAAAAAATCTTTATTTGTTTTTTTTTTTTTTTTTTTTTAGGTTTTTTGAGACAGGGTCTCGCTTTGTGGTTCAGGCTGGCCCTGAGCTCAGCCTCCAACTCACATCACAATCCTCCTGCCTCTGCCTACCGAGTGCTGGGATTACAGGCGTGAGCCACCACGCCCGGCACTGTGGTATGTGGTACTGGTTGCTGCTGGGTGTGAGTCTCCACACCCAGTATTGTTATGTGGTTACCAGGAAATCGAACCCGGGCCCTTGCGCTTGCAAGACAGGCGCCGGAACCACTGAGCTAACTCCCCGGACCAAAAATCTTTATTTGTATTATTAATCAATATTGTACTAGCTTTTAAAAAGCAAAGAAAAACCTTACCACAGAAGAGTCTTATTTACTTATTTCTATCCTTACTCCTACTGTTTCACATTACATAGCTACACAATTTAAATCCCATAATTTAGTAAATTACTATCTACTTAAATAACCATAGGTTTCTTATTAAAAATTCAGATTAAAAAACTGTTGGGCATATGTAATATCCTTTTAATTTCACCTATAATTTTTACTCCAGTGAATCTTGCCTATAATAATTATTACTGTGATAAAAGATTTTTTATTTAGTATTATCTTTCTATATTACTTGAAATTCTTCTTTAAAAGACAATTTAGCCCTCTGTTTTCTTCCTAATTTTTTTTTTTTTTTGGTGTTTTGAGACAGGGTTTCACTTTGTAGTTCAGGCTGGCCCTGAGCTCAGCCTACAACTCACATCACAGCAATCCTCCTGCCTCTGCCTCCCGAGTGCTGGGATTACAGGTGTGAGCCACCATGCCCGGCACTGTGGTATGTGGTACTGATTGCTGCTGGGGTGAGACTCCATGCCTAGTATTGTATGTGGTTACCGGGGATCGAACCCGGATCCTTGTGCTGGAACTACTGAGCTAAATCCCTGGCCCTTATATCAACATTGATGGACATTTTATTACTTGGGTTATAATCCAGTACTATTATTATTGATTTTGTTGCTTATACTGATACAGCTTTAATCTTTCAGACTGTCTTTAGACATGCCTTAAATGTTTATTTTTAAAAAGCACTTTCATACTTCTAGCATAAAATACTATGTTCACCTTGTATATTTCATTCTCAGACTTTTATACAAAATAGTAATTATGCAAGGCTGACTTACTTCACATAAGCAAGGCTGACTGAAAATTCAGACTTAAGCATGTACCATCAAATCAACATGATTAACCAAGAAATTACATCGTCATATAAACCGTTGCAGGAAACTATAAGGAAAGTAACTGGAGAAAGAGGCATTGAGATGGGAAAAAAAAGATAAAAGATGGAATGACTATTTATACAGAAAATCTCAAGACCCAACAAAATATTGTGTTTTGGTTTTTTTTGTTTTTTGACACAGGGTCTCACTTTTGTAGTTTAGGCTGGCCCTGAGCTCACTATGTAGCCCAAGTGAGGCTGGAACTCAAGAGCAATCCTCCTGCCTCAGCCTTCCAAGTGCTAGGAATACAGGCATGAGCCACCACGCCCAGTACTGTGGTATGGGATACTGATTGGTGGTGGGTATAAATCACCATCCCTGGAATCAAAATATTCTGGATTATACCATTTATAGAGTAAGATTAATGCTCAGATCAATCATTTTTCCTTACATTTGTGATGGAGGTTTCACATTAAAATGAAAACAATACCACATGCAAAGCACAGAGAAAAAATATGAGTGACAAAGATCTATACAACAAAATCTATATATATCAGATAAATGGAGAGATAAAGCATGTTCTTGAATAAGAAGCCTCAATATGTTTAAATTTTCAGATGGCCTCAATTTTAATAAATAGATTCAATATAATTTTAATACAAATCTTGGTATCGATACTAAAAACTGTATCCGATAGTTTATATATGTAAAGCCAAGAAACCCAGAATAGTAAATACAATGTTGAAGAGCAATCCTGCAGGGCAGCCATCACTCAGCATTAACAGAGGACACAGCAGAGGCTTAGGTTTGACCATACCTCTCTGAATGCAGTCAAATATCCACGTGAGATTTCCTGACATAATTCAAAGATCTCTGTATTTGCTTTTAAACGCAACTTTATTTTTGCTGGCATCTTAAGAATCTTCTACTCCCTCAATGCTGGCTTTTCCTCCTTTTTAAAGACACCCTCTGGGTCCGGGGAGTTAGCTCAATGGTTCCAGCGCCTGTCTTGCAAGCGGAAGGACCCGGGTTCGATCCCCGGTTACCACATGCCATACCGGGCCTGGAGACTCACGCCCAGCAGCAACCAGTACCACATACCACAGTGCCGGGCGTGGTGGCTCACACCTGTCATCCCAGCACTCGGGAGGCAGAGGCAGGAGGATTGCTGTGATGTGAGTTGTAGGATGAGCTCAGGGCCAGCCAGAATCACAAAGCGAGACCCTGTCTCAAAAAACTTAAAAAAAAAAAAATTAAAGACACCGTCTGGTGACACTTGTTTTTATTCATTTTGGCAACAGTTAAACCTTGAGAGCATCCACAAGTTGTGACTGAGACAGGCAGGCAGGGTGCAAAAGTGGCATGGAGGGAAGAGGTAAATACACAGTGGGCAGGGCACATGGGGACTACACTAAGGGCTAGATTCTGACTTAAACCTGCCACCAGATGCGGTTTCCTTGTCACTACTGATCACTGAAAGGGCTTCAGTGATTCCACAAAGGACTGGCTCGTTATGTCTATGCAGTCGAACAGTCCTCTGGTCCATGTGCTTTTACAGCTGCTCCCAGTGCCAGGCACCATCCTCACTTGGGCTTCACCTCAAATGAGCAGACAGCAGATTCTCCAAAGAAGGGGGCAGCACAGACCCTGAACATGCCACAGTTCGGGGCAAGGTGAGCCCTCCTGTGCAAATCTAACACAGACACACATCTGCCAGGAGGTGGAGTGCGGCTGGTAACTGTGACAATGGGAAGCCCTGCTCGCTTGCTCACCCAATGCTCACCTTGCACTGTGACTCAGTTCCTAACAGTACATGCACTGTAGCCAGGGACTGGGGACCATAGAGGACTGTCCAGTCTGTAAGTACCTCAAGGAAGTAATTTTACTTTAGTAAAACTATATTTTGTAATTGTAAAGAAATCATAAAAAAAAAAAGATGCCTTCTTTTAGACAAAGCTGCATTTGTCTCTTTACAGCATATATTGGTTACCTAACTCCCATCCTGGGTTGTCACAGCAAAAAGGCAGCTTATTGACTGTAGCACATAATAACTAAATGGATATGCTGGAAGTGAACCAAGTATAAAAATACCTTACTTAGCAACCTAGTCAAAATTGGAAGTAAAGAGTTTTCAGATAAATATGCATGTGATACTTAGCCCATCACAGCAGGCTGCGAAGAGACACTTATAAGGGAATAGATCTTATTTGTTCTGTAAAATAAAGCAATTTAAGGAAGACAAAGTTGCATTTCACTAGAACATAATTCCATGAAGATTTTTTTTTTAGGGACATCCTATTATGAAGCTAGCATCTTTGATGAATCCTAGTAAAGTACTGATGCTCTGGGAGACCTTTTAAAGATCTGCCCCAGTTCTGGAAGCAGGGACTACACAGCTAGGAGAAAATCTTGGGCAAATGTACTTGACAAGAGGCTCTTAACTGCCACATATTTAAAGATTTCAGTATCATCTGAAGAAGAGACCAACTTTGAAGGTAATCTAATAAAGATGCATAATGAAGACAACATTCAATCTAAATCTGTATAGACATACACGTTTTCCCTACCCTCTTGATATGACACTGATGAAAATATTCAGGCAATATGAAGTTGGTATGTGAAAATCTATACAAAAATGGTTTAAATTACTGACTTTTTTCACTTCATTATAGGCAAGAAAATTAATCTATAAAAATGCAATCAACTCCTTCAGATCAAATCAGTACTGAATGATTAAAGACCAATTGTTAAGAAAGTAAGCAAGGATTTCTAGATTTATAAATACTGTCATGAAAATTTAAAATTTCAATAAACAGGTAACTGATACACTGAAAAATAAATGAGTGATTTGAAAGGTAAAGTTGATTAAATCTTGAACAATGTAGGACAACAGCAAAAACCGAAATAAAATTTTTGGGTTTTTTCCCAATATTATGGTTTGAATTCAGGAAACATTCAGCTACATCTCCAGCCTTTTTTATTTTCATTAGGGTCTCAATGAGTTGCTAAGTATCCCAAGCTAGGCTTGTACAATCCTATGTCAGACTCTTGAGTTCCTGCAATTACAGACATGTATCATAATGTCCAGCTAAAGAAATAACTTTTAAATTAATATTAGGATACTCCTCTGACTGAGGAAGGTTCTGAATTCTCAAACAAAAAAATCTATCCAGGGCCAAACTACATGACTGAAAAGATCCACACTGATATATATCCAAGTGAAATTTCACTACTGTCATGACAAAGAAGTCTTGAAAATTTACAGACAACAGAAAATAAGATCACAAAAACTAAGACAAAAATAATGAAATGAGACTGGATCACATGAAAATTCTCAACAGTAAGACTAGAGACTAGAAGACGATGAAGTAGTGGTTTCAGAATTGTAAAGACTATGATTTTGAAACTAATGTTCAATCAAATTATTACTCATGTATGAAGGTAAGATCATGAAGTCCAGTCATTTACTGGACTTCTTTTGCAGATCTTTTCTTCCCATCTATTTGGTCTTGTCTTCTCATTATTTTGACATTGTCCTTCAGGGAGCACATTTTTGAATATCCAAAGATTCAAAGTGTTTCCCAACTAACGCACAGATTGACACACACTATGTGAGGAACCTCATCAAAGAAAAAGCAATTTACTCGGCCGGGGATTTAGCTCAGTGGTTCTGGCGCCTGTCTTGGAAGCACAAGGACCCGGGTTCAATTCCTCAGTAACCACATACAATACTATGTATGGAGACTCACACCCAGCAGAAATCAGTACCACATACCACAGTGCCGGGCATGATGGCTCACACCTGTAATCCCAGCACTCGGGAGGCAGAGGCAGGAGGATTGCTGTGATGTGAGTTGGAGGCTGAGCTCAGGGCCAGCCTGAACCACAAAAGCTAGACCCTGTCTCAAAAAAAAATGAAAAAGCAATTAACATGAAAGGAAATGACATGAGATTTTAAAAAGTATTGATTGCTTTGGAGTAGAATTTAGATATAAATATGATAAGAGATCAATGAGAATCCACTGAATATTGTTTTTTCTTTCTCCTTTTTGTGTGCTCAGGCTTAATTCCAGGTCCTCATGTATCCTAAGTACGTGCTCCACTACTGCACTATATATACTCACAGTCTCTTACTTTTGAGTCAATCTGCCTAATTTGCCAAGGCTGGCCTTGAACTTGAGATCTTGTCTCAACTTTCTGAGCATTACAGGTATGTGATTTTTGAAACATTCTCCCCAAAGAGTAGAGTAGGGCTGGATTTCTTTCCTATAAATCCAATCATCTTTAAAATCTCATTGTAAATGCTAATGTAATTATAATTCTGCAAAATCATTTTCATTTCATTTAAATTTTTATGTGACTAGAAAGGGATTTTTATTAACACTGACTAACACACAAGGTATGATTTTTTTTTTTTTTTTGGTATTACTAGGGATTGAACTCAGGTCCTTGTACTTGCAAGGTACAACTAAGACATAACCCTGGCCTGCAAGGTATGAAAATTAAGATGCCCAAAAGTAACTAAACAAAGATTCCTTTTGAACAGCAAAACATTTGTTAGACCAGGAGCTAAGAGACTGGATCTGGCATTGACAAGCTACATATTATTTTTTTTGAGGCAGGGTCTCACTTTTGTGGTTCAGGCTGGCCCTGAGCTCAGCTTCAAACTCACACCACAGCAATCCTCCTGCCTCTGCCTCCCGAGTGCTGGGATTACAGGTGTGAGCCACCATGCCCGGCACTGTGGTATGTGGTACTGGTTGCTGCGAGATGTGAGTCACCACACCCAGTATTGTATGTGGTTACCGGGGATTGAACCCGGGTCCTTATGCTTGCAAGACAGGCGCCGGAACCACTGAGCTAACTCCCCGGCCGAGCTACATATTCTGGATGAATTCATTTATTTTCCTCTATTACTCAGCTCCTTCATTCCTAATTGAAATTCATTTGTGCCATAAGAGACCTTCCAAACTCTTAAGATAATTCTACTTTATCATGTAGTTGGAATCATATAGTATATGATATCTTCAGATTGGCTTCTTTCATCTAGTACTATGCTTATCAGTTTTTCTTTGTTCTTTCATAGCTTGATAGCTAGTTTCCTTTTAGACTGAATAATATTTTTTTTTTTCCTTTTGGTTCTTTGAGACAGGGTCTCGCTTTGTGGTTCAGACTGGCCCTGAGCTCAGCCTCAAACTCACATCACAGCAATCCTCCTGCCTCTGCCTCCCAAGTGCTGGGATTACAGGCGTGAATCACCACGCCCGGCACTGTGGCATGTGGTACTGATTGCTGCTGGGAGTGAGTCTCCACACCCAGTATAGGTATGTGGTAACCAGGGATCGAACCTGGTCCTTGCGCTTGCAAGACAGGCGCCGGAACCACTGAGCTAACTCCCCGGCCCCTGAATAATATTTCTTTTATGGGATAGACAGTTACTCACTGAAATACATCTTTTTTGCTTCTAAGTTTTTGCAATTATGGATAAACCTACTACAACCGGTGTGCAGATTTTTGTGTAAACATATTCATCTTCTTTGGGGTAAATAAATACCAGGTAGCCTATGTTGGAAGGTATTGTGTTTTGTTTTGTTGTGGAGACAGAATCTCACTTTTGTAGTTCAGGTTGGCCCTGAGCTCAGCCTTCAACTCACAGCAATCCTCCAACTTCTGCCTCTCAAGTGCTTGAATTACAGGAGTGAGCCACAATGCCTGGCAATGTGGTTTGTGCTTCTGACTGTTGGTGGGCATTGAATCTCCACGTCTGGCACTATAGTTACCGGGGATTAAACCCAGGTCTTTGCATTTGCAAGGCTGGCACTGGAATGACTGAGCTAAAACCTTGGCTAGTATTTTTTTTTTTTGGTCACTTTTTGAAATACTGATTTTATTGGTACATTCTATATGCACATTATATCACACTTGACCTGAGAATTTGTACATGACACAACTTCTCATTTTTTAGTGTATTTTGTTTTATAAAAACCTGCCAATGTTCTAGTGGACTGTACAATTTTGAATTCCCACCAGCAATGAAAAAGAATTCATGTCATTCTGCATCCTCATTGGGCTTTTGTGTTGTCTATTTACTAAACTGTGACTGTCCTAATACCTGTGTTGTGGCATCTCGATGTTCATTTAACTTGCAATTTATGATGGATGATGTGGAAAGTTCTTCTCATCTTTATTTGTCATCTATATATCTTCTCTGGTGAAAAGTCCATTAAGATCTTTAGACCTTTTTTGTGTTTTTGTTTCTGTTTTTTAGTTTTTTAAGACAGGGTCTCACTTTGTATTTCACGCTGAACCTGAACTCACTATGTAGCAAAGGCTGGCTTTGAACTCAGCAATCCTCCTGCCTTTGCCTCTCCAGTGCTGGGATAGGCCTGAACCACCACGCCTGGCTTTGGACTACTGTTTATTGGGATGTTTCCCAATTGTTGAGTTCTAAGATTTTTTTGTGTATTCTGAAAAAAAGTCATTTACTGGACTTCTTTTGCAGATCTTTTCTTCCCATCTATTTGTCTTGTCTTCTCATTATTTTGACATTGTCCTTCATGGAGCATTTTTAAAATTAATGAAGTTCAGTCTATTATTTCCTTGATTGATGATGCCTTTAGTGTTGTATTTAAAATGTCAGTGCATACATAAGGTCATCTAGGTTTTCTCCTGTTTTCTTGGTATTTTAGTTTTTCACTTTTAAGTTAATTTTTTCTGAGTAGTATACGGTCTGTGTTTGAAGTCATGTTTTTGCATGGGGGTGCCCATTTATTCCAGAATCATTTTTGGAAAATATTCTCTTTTCAGGAGCCAGGGATTTAGCTCAGTGGTTCCGGTGCCTGGCTGGCAAGTGCAAGGGCCCGGTTCAATACCCCCCCACACCCACATACAATACTGGGTGTGGAGACTCACGCCCAGCAGCAATCTGTACCACATACCACAGTGCCAGGTGTGGTGGCTCACGCCTGTAATCCCAACACTCAGGAGGCAGAGGCAGGGGGATTGCTGTAATGTGAGTTGGAGGCTGAGCTCAGGGCCAGCCTGAACCACAAAAGCGAGACCCTGTCTCAAAAAACAAAAATCTCTTTTCTCCACTGTATTAACTTTGGTCAGTTAACTACATTATGTTAGTCTAATTCTGGCTCTCAATTCTATTCTACTAGTCTATTTGTTATTAACCTAATACTAAACTGTCTCTATTATTGAAGTTTCATAGTATGTCTTGACACAGTAAATCCTTCTTTGTTCTTATACTTCAATACTGTGTTGGCTGTTCTGAGACTTTCAACTTTTTATATAAACTTTAGAATCAATTTGTTGGCATCCATAAAATAACTAGCTCAGATTCTGATTGAGACTATATTTAACTCAAAGACCAATATGGGAAGTGACATCTTAACAATACTGTTTTCCTGTCCATGAACCTGCGCAATCTCTCCATTTATTAAATGTTTGATTCATTCATCAGAGATGTATAGTTTTTCTCATATAGCTCTTATATGTACC
>PVIR01011603.1:0-46736 GCA_004026965.1 Petromus typicus
ACTGGCCCACTTTTGAAGGCCACCAGGCCTGTAATCTGAGCATATCATCTTGGTGCAGTATGTTTGGAGTCACAAGCACACAGAGAATGAATGCAGGCAAAAGGTGTGATGGAGGAATAAGGCAGGAGGTCATCCAGCTGCACAAATTCCTGGGGTTGGCAGCTCCTCGTGGATCAAATAGTGTTCTTTCTGTCAGGTGTTTAATTTTGATTCTGGAGCTTCAGTGAGACAGAGAACTGCAGAAGGTGTTAAGGCAGGTGAAGATGTCACAAAACTATGCTGTACAGAAGAAAAGTCGTTGCAGTGGCTGCACTTTATAGAGGTTTGGAAGCCCCACATCCTTCTCTGATGCTCACTGGTCCTGGAGGAGGAACCAATGCTTGAGTTAGCTACTCAGCCAGGCCAATAGCAGCAGCCACTCCAATAGCAGCTTCCTGCATGGGCAGTGCCTCCACGAAGGAATTACAAACTCTGAGGCCTGAATATAAGAATCCTTCCAAGTTAATCAGTGGATCATCCAATGTACAAGAGCTACCTGAAAACCAGCAACATGAATTTCGCCCTGTCTATGTCCGGCAGAGATCGGGCAGCAGTGAACATGAACAGAAATCTTCATTCAGCAGCAGCCGTGGAGACCGGCCCAGCCCAGCATCCTCAGACTCCTAGACAGGAGCGGGCTTAATCTCTCCAACGACTGACCCACTTGCAAGCCCAGAATTAATCCTGGTCTTCATGGAGCTTTGTCCACCTTTAGTAATGCTGCATGACTCTTTTGTGCAGACATCTTGTGCAATGGCCGGAAGCACTAATACACCTCTTTCCCCAACCTTGACTGCAAGAGTCCAGTAATGGAAAAGCCAATGTGTAATTTTTCAACTAATCTAGACATGCCATGCACAACACTCCACTCCAATGCCCTTCTCCCTGTCTTCCACCTTCTTGTGCTCATAAGAAAAAGCCATTAATGTCTGAGTAAGATCCACTGGACATTCCTGACCCTGTCCCTACTAAACCAGTGAATCAGAAAAAGTAACTAGAATTTTAAAACAGTAATTAGAGAGGAAAGCAAAAATGTGGTGATAGTACTGATATCCCAGTTATAAGGAGCTTGGGAAGCATTTTGAGAAGGATGACAATGTGACCTGATTGGTGGGAATATAAAGATCTGTCTAGGACTCCTACGCGTGTTCGGACTTCGATTGCATGAGCCCGAGATAGTGGTGTCACAAGAGAATAGAACAGGCTCTCAGAGTCTCTGGGTGACAGTGCTGGACAACACGAGGGTTGTTCACAGCACAAGGAAGTGTTCCTCCATGAAGCCATAGAGCTAACACATCCTCATCCACTGCATTGCTCTGCATATTAATAATTGTGCTGAGCAATACAAAAAAGCCCTGGTTCCCACAGTTGTCTGTCTGGTTATCTTATGACCACCGCAGACTCCCTCCATCATGAGCACTAACTTTGTTGCATCTGCTTCTCCTGTGTCTGGTTCCATGACGGACAGAAAGAAAAAGAACTAATGAAAGAGTCGTTAAGCAACAGGAAGTTGATAAATATGTTGAAAAGGAACCATAAACATTTAGATCGACTCCTGCTTTTTCTTTCAGTGTATTTTTGTAACTGACAGATAAAAGCATAAACTTTCACATGTATTTTTCCTAAAGAGATCATCTCAAATGAAGTAATATCCTCACTTTGGAGTCCACTTGCACCTCAAGGTAAAACCTAACCCTTTTGGTGTGAGCTGTGCCACAGCTCTCTAAGACCTCTAAAGGAGCAGCGGTTTACCCCTTTTTAGAAAGCGATTCATGTGTACCCCATGGGTGTTGAGTCTGGCGTCTCAACACATCCTCTTATGATACAGTGCTAGATAGAAGAGCATTCAGTTTGCACTGAGCAGGGACTGAGGGTTTAGCTCATGGTGCCAGGTAAGTTGTATGTGTGTGAGTGGACTAAAAAAGGAAGAGAGGCCAGATCAATTAACTGCCCATGCACCCCTTGGGCTGTAAGGAACACTGACCCTCCTCAGGGAGCTACTTCCTGAGCCCTTCTGTTCATGTGTTTGTATTTTAGAGTCAGGGACTCACACAGCCCTTAAATTGCCAGGCTGCAATTTCCTGCCTCAGCCTCTGGAGCGGTGGGGCGACAGACGAGCACCATCACCCCAGGGTCCATCTTCTTTTCTAAAGATCTTGCTCTTTCAATCTTGAAAGTGCAGCTGCAGGCACCATATTGGATCAGGAGTATCCTGATTAGCCAGTGACGGACTCCGACCCCTCTGGAGTGAGCCAACCGGCAGTGTCACAGTGTACTGGATGCCACTTGTTTTGCATGAATTAACTGGTCTCAGTTGCCATCATTCTACTCTGTTGTGATTTCTAGTGGCCTGGCTGAGTAGCTAACTCAGTGAATTCTTGGACACCATGATTTAGCAGCTCTGGTGCTGGACCCAGGTGTGACAGATAAAAGTCTTGCCCTTGAGCTCAAAGTCAAGATGGGTGTGCCATACATAAGCAATTACCCAAATACCTTTGCTGATAAACATTAAACATAATAGCACCTCTTGTAGGAATTCTCTGTTGGGTGTCCTGAATGAGACAGGAATTCAGTGTGCAAATTTAATCACTTTGATTCTAATATTGCAACTAATTTTACACTATATTACACTGTATAGGTAAGTTGTCTTGATAACAACTGATGCCAAAACAACAAAGCAGTGATTCAGATACATAATTTTTAGAATTTAAATCTTAAATTTTGAAGTTTTCAATTTCAGAAGCTTAAAACAATTTAAAAATTTTCTTGTGAAACTCATATTCAATTATCATTGAATTATCATCTGAAAGTTATTTATACTTTACAAATATATACAAGGAAACACTAATGTAGGAAAATACTTTCTGTCTATTAAAATGTCTTCCATCTTTTATAAGAACTAAGACTGAATTAATAAAAAAATAGCCTATCAATGAAAATAAATAAATGAATAGTACTACACATGTAAGTTTACTGTAATAAAAGTCATTCTAAATTGTCTGGCCCTTAGAATACATAGCTACGTCTTGAAACCATTCTTGACCATCTTGAAGCGTACTATGCATCATTGCGTGGAACTATCACACCCTTAAACAGGTGAATGCCATAATTTTCCTTTTCTTAATGTACACCAGAATCAAAATTGCATCTTGCCTTCATTTGAAACCCAACCCCTCAGTTATAGTAAACTGGTTTGATGGTAAGTTTATCTGAAGACATATGTAAGTTTTGCCTCTTGAGCATTGAGCTGTATGGGGAATATGTTTTCTGGGGATAACAGATGGTAGAACAATCGTCCAGGTTACCTGTTCTGACCCTGAGATTGCATCATCAGGGGAAAATATGCTTCCAATTAAAATCATCCTCTGGGGACGCTATTCTTTATGAATTCAGGGTGAAGAACAGCAGAGGCGTCTGGCCTGTGTCTGTCAGCTGGTACAAAGCACCTTGAACCAATAAAATTCTTATTAATTCCATCCTAAGTAGTTATTATTGGTTCACATGGACATGACTTGACCAGCAACTATAGACTTGGAAGCTTCTACCGTAGAAAAAAACGCCCAAGATTTCTCTCTCTCCATATTGGCAAGGAAGACCAAACAAGCAGCAAAGTGCACACTGGCAGCTGTTATGCTCTTTCTCAGGAGCTCTGAGTGCCAGCAAAAATTGTATAGATATCGTTCCTTCCCCATCATGCTTCTGACAAGTAAGACAGAACTTTGCCTTCAGGATGCACAGGCCACAGCAGGTGGAAGGTTCTTAGGCAAATGAACTCACTGTGAAAAACCAACCTTCCCTCCAAAACTGCCGCCTGGATTCAATACTGTGCAATCCTTTATCTACTAAATACTCTGCAGACTGTAGAAACTTCTAAAATCTTTTGAAAGGGCATTTTTCTGGATTTTAAACATTCTTTTCCATAGTCCTTCAGAGTCTCCTTTTTATCATTCAGTGCAACAAGGCAACACAAAGCCACGTTCGTCACTCACCATTTATCCTTCCTCTGGCTTCCCTTAAGCCCTATTTGTGTGTTTTACAACTCTGCCTTCTGTGCCACATTTGAACGTAAAGATGCAAAAGGACAGTAATTTCATTTTGCAGCCCTCAGCACAGTCCCCAGCTTCGGGGAGAATAGCAACGTCCCGGCTTGTAATGGAGAGGGCGTTCACCCTCCGCACCCCACACCCGTCACTCCGAGCCGGAGACGACGTGGTTCACGTGCGTCACGTGCAGTTCCGTGTGGGGCAGGTTGGTCTCTGTTGTGAAGCGTGCAGAGGGCACAACCGGGGTACTGAGAGGTGACTGGGTCCGGAGGAGCTCCTTGGAGTGCAGCCGTCATGGTTAGATCTGCTGGCTACGTAGGAAGAGGGAGAGGCCGGAGACCATGCACATCCGCGTCTCCCCACTGCTCAGCTCCCGCCGCCCTGAACCTCCCCGAGACTGTGCCGGAAGGCCACCCCCAAACACAGTGTTCACCCTGTGCCTCCAAACGTGGGAGTTAAAGTGAACTTTTGTTCACTGAGACTTGCCAAGGCATGGTGTCGTGTTATGAAAAAGCATGTACCAACTGCTACTACTGCTCCAATCACTGTTAAAAACATTTTTATTTAAGCTTTCTTCCACTGAACAAATATATATGTGTGGGAATCGTTTTGTCTGACACACTGATTAAATTGAATAAATCGTTTTTTCTGACCCAGGGGAGGTTTGAGACCATAAGTACAGTCCCCAAAGCATCTACCCAGGCAAATCCCTTGCACACTCTAATTACGAACTCACTTGTGCCTACATAGCCACGTTCCCGTCTTGTCCTTCCGCCACACTCATCTACTTTTAATTTCCCAAGATAAAACGTGCTCTTTTCTTTCTGATAGTCTTTGTCTAAGTGGTCTCTGCACAGGAAATGCTTCTTTCTCCTCTGTATTCTTCAAGACCACATTCTTCTTTCAGATCTCATCAGAAAAACGAATTGTGTTTTGGAGGCTCGTGCCAAGCTCCCATGCTTCCAGCAGCAGGTGAATCTCCTCGTTGTAGTTCTTACTCTGCATCTTAACCACCTGATAATAATCCTGGGTTTATGGGATGGGAGTGTGAGGGAGAAGCCTTGATTGTTCTACTCCCCACTGTATGTCTGGGACACAGACAAGCCAGGACTCTGACTGGTGTTTTTGAGTTTTTTTTTTTTTTTCCTTCCAGGATCTAAACTCACTCACTTTCATACATAGAGTTACATTTTTGTTTTGAGCCATGATATTCCTTTATTTGTGACTTTCGTGTCACTGGGACAAAATAACCAACACTCACACTTTAAGGTGGAGAGATTTATTCTGGCTTTTAGGAGACTCAGCCCGTTGCTGTGTGGCTGCAAAGCAGAATGAGCAGGGCAGAAAGGCACGGCACAGGAAAGCTGGTCAGTGCTGGCAGCCAGGCAGCAGAGAGCGAAGGAAAGAGCCACGGACAGGACAGAGCCTTCCAGGTCACACCTCCTGCAGCATCTTCAGCAAGAGCCTGTCAGTGGCCGAGTCCCTGGGGTCACAGCATTCCTCCCACATCCAGTTCCTCTCTGGATGTCCCCAGTGAACACATGAGGTTTTTAGAAGCAACCCACAGGAACCAAGCGTGGCGATGCTCAGACTTCTGGGCAAAGACACTCATGCTTCCTCAGAAAGCTCCGATGTTCCTGGTTAAGATGATACACACTTGTGTAAGACTGCTATTGTCCCTTGCTTCTTCTTGAAGAAAGGGAAATTTGAGCTAAAGCAGCTTGGTTGGGACTACAAGAAACCCAGGATAATTACAAAAGTGAAACTGCCCCCTTAAGTTATCATGGACGCTGAAGCAGAAAGATGATGTGGGATCTTGTCGCTGGTTGTGCAGATGTGATGCACCTCCACCAAGCCCTGCCACGGATGTGAGACTGGTGTCGTCATGTGCATTCCGAGAGGATAAGAGCGTGTGAATTACTCACATGCTGAATCATTCTCAGACAGCAAAGATAGCCAAGTGCAGAGGTCAGGCATGAAGGCAAGTATGACACTGGCTTGCATTACAGCTCAGGGCGAGCGCCCTACAGCCTGGGTGAGCGCCCCGCTGCTGATAACGTCATTTGACCTCTCCACGGTGTTGATGGAGGGGTCCTCCAGGCTTTGCCTGGGCCCCAGCTCCGGAGCAGGGGAAGAGCGGAGGGGGAGGGGAAGTTGGAAGCCATTGGTAACTACCATCGGCCTCTGCTTTTCATTTCAAAGGGTGTTAGAGCAGTAACTGCAGTCATGGACCTCTGGACACTCAGGTTACTTTTTAGAAAACAATCTTAACTGTACTACAAGTGCCAGATAGATACTTGTTAGCTGATGAAATGGTGAATGAAGATTTATAAGGTCTTTGGAGGTTTAGACATTCTGGTCTCAGAATTTACTTTTGTATTTTCTGGATATACGTGCCTTCTAACTGGGACATTGTAACAAAGAGCTGAAGACAGACACAGTAATTAAATCCATGCAATGGTATATCATTATTTCTAGGTGCTAGCATTTCAGGCTGAATAGTGAATCAAAACGAAGGTAAGTAATCAGGAGCTATTGTGACTGGGGAGGAAAAGGCTTGAATAAAAATAGATAAATACACCGACGTACAGTGTGGGAAATCCCTTAAGGGGAAGTCAACTCCACCCACCTAAAAGGTCTTCATGTTTTCACTGAAGTATCATTTGTTCTCTATAGCAGGGTCTGGAACTTGGGCTCCCAAACTTTCACAAGGCACTTTCTCAGCACTACAGAAGATATCAGCAAAGATAGGAAATATATTTGCTTTATTAATGCACTACTAAGACCCAATAATTCAATAAAGTGTTTATTTTATACACATGCTCAATAAATGCTTAATAATGCAGGAAGAAGAATGACTATTCTCACACCTGTAAGCCAATAAGAATTCTGATTTGCACTTGTACTTTTTAAATTCTCTTGTAGGAGAATCTGCAAGGTCATACACAGCCTTTTAGCCCAGGCAAGCCTATTAGCCCAGATATATCATGGTGGGCTGCCTGATAACCTTGTGCTGGCCTTCTGAATCTCAGAGGTGTGATACAGTAAGCAAAAGGAAACATTGCCGGGGGCCATTGATGGTACGGCTTGTATTTTCCTCTATATATCTCAATATTAGCTAGGAATTCTATAAATAATTGAGGTGATAATATTACCAATTTACAGATGAAACAATGACATCAATTTATTTTTGACGCAACATTTCTGGAATGCTACAACACGTCACCCTTTGTGAGTCACTGAAGATAAACTGGTTTCATATGTCACAGCCTTTGTACTTCAGTCTCGAAATCGAGTGAGAAAGACCAACACACAACAGATAGCCCGACTGCTGAGGGTCAGCCTGACCGCGCCGCTGGAAGGTGCTGCGCGGGGACCAGCTTACTGGGCATGCGCACAGAAGAGCCAAGGACGAAGTCCGAGGAGTGGCAGTCACTCCTTCTGAGGAGCTGTGAGCAGCAGTTAGGGTGGACAGGGTAAGGAAGGTGGAAGCGAAATCCATTACAAAGGGCACCGTGTGCTGTGAGTAGTTATAAACTGGGAAAAAAATACATCACATTTGATGTGAGATCATCCTGATCAATGCAATACGTCCTTAAAAATTTTTTAGAAAATTCTACTGTGATGCCCAGTTGTATGAAACATGAGGACTCAAATGATTTATTCCCTAGTAAGAAATGTTTATTTTTTATATACTTAGCATGTAATCTGGAAACTTATTTTTACATGAGAATAGTGTATTTTAAATTGTCATCCTTAATATATATCTAGGTAAATTACATCGTATGGCTTATTAAAAATTTCCAGCTGGGCATGGTGGCGCATACCTGTAATCCCAGCACTCAGGAGGGAGAGCCAGGAGGGCGGCTGACTTTGAGTCCAGCGTGGACTACATAGTGCGCTGGTGGCCAGCCTGAACTACAAAGTGAGACCCTGTCTCAAAAATAACCAGAAAAAATTCTTTAAAATAAGGTAAACTATGATTTTTGAAACAAATTTTGAAGCAAATTTTTTTTCAAAATTGCTGCCATGGCATCCTAGGCACCTGTTTAAAATATTCTGCTTATTTATTTACTACTCAATGAAATTATCTTAGAACCATTTGAAACATTCTTTTGAATTATTTGGAAAAGTAGAAAATTCGCGTCATTTCAGTTGCATTTGGTTTTCAGAAACAACAGACTGATACAACGTTAGCAAAGAAATCAAAACCGAAGAAGAATGTGTAGTCAACACTCCCTACGCTAACAAGATCAACATCACGTAAAAACCCAAGAATAAACTAACACAAGGTAGTGTCTTATGTCGAAGGGACTAAATGAAATTCCACTTCTAAGAGAAGGACACCGACGCGCCCATGATTCCGCAGTGACAGCGCGGGAGCGGAGCTGTGCCGCAGCCAGGCAGCGGCGGCGGTGCTCTCTGGGTCCAGCAGCCCAGAGAAGGCTCCAGCCAGAGCGGGGAGAATCAGACGTCCAGGAAGCAGTCGGGGTGAGAGGTTTTGAGCGCCTGCGTGGGGCCATCCTCCACGTGGGCGTCGATCTCTGGCAGGAAGGTCTAGCCCATCGTGCTGCTGTGCTCGCCTCCACCTTGTTCTCCTCACTCCCAGTGAGCAGGACTCTAACTTGACCTCCTCTGATCCACAACATCTGTGGAGACTTTTAGAGTTAACTAAAAACTCAGACCTACCAAGCTTTGTTTAAAGGAACGTTTACGGACATATTGTTTTAGGCCACTGTAGTAACGACTCAGCGTTACTGAGGGCTGCTCTACAGAAGCAGGCCTCTGGGACCCCAGCACCTTCGTGAAGACTGCGCACTTGTGCACAGTGTGAATTAGTAATTAGTGAGCTGACTCCAGGGAAGAATGGGTCAGTTTTCTTGTGAAGTGCAGGGTCTGTTGAGGCGTTTCAGGGTGTTTGATGTCGGCATCTGCACACGGACAGCAGCAATGTAACAGATTGACGTTCATCCGTACAGCCCACTGTGACATCTGTCTCACGGACAGCTGCCGGTCAGGAGTCACATGACACAGCATGATGCTGTGCACACCAGAGATGTGTGATCTATCAGTGTCAGAGGCCTGAAAGGACTAGTTGGAAAGCAGAAGTTCAGTGAAACAGACTTCAAAAAGTTCTGAGATATTTTCTCCAGATTCCTTGAATGGCAAAAGCTCTTTCATGGACCAAAGAAGCTTGAGTCTGTGCAGGACTGAGAAGACAGGGCCTAGCAGAAGGGAAGAACAGTTCTCTTCTGCTAAGTATGGGGCATTATAAGGGGATCGGCAGGCAGAATGAGGAGAAAGCAGATGTGTGCCTAACTAGACAGCCCATCAAACAGATACCGCAGAGTCCTGTGACAGCAGTGACATACACCTGTGCCCTTGTCCATGACCAAAACTGAAAGAAGCATTCCTAGTGGCTGTGAACTTTGTGGTTTAGTGATGGGGGTAACATGAGCCCACTGTGGTGTTTCGTGCTTGGCTTTACTCAGCACAAGTCTCCTGATAGGTTCCTAAGGTGAACAGCACTCATAAAATGCAGAAAAGAATTAGCTCCGCATGCAGAGAGCTCCATGGTGCAGTCCAGCAAGGAAAGTGTGCCGATTTAAAAGCGGGGAAGCATAGCTTTGAGTTCATGATAAGTTGGCTGTCTTTGGAGTCCAGGGAGACCTTTCGAGAAAACACACCTCTTACATGGAAAAGGATGAAGGATGATCTTTTACAAGAGCCTCTCTGGGGAGTAACAACTCATAATGGAAAGAGAAGCTGGTCTTCAGAACAGGGCCATCAGGAGGGATAATAAAAAGGATGCTACTTAACATTTATCGATCACTTACTAAACACCAGGCACTTTGCCAAACACATAAGCATTATTTCATGAAATCACTCCAACAGCTGTACAAATAAAGACTGTTGTTAGTTTAGTTTTACTGGCGAGTCTCAAAGACATTAGGGAAATTGCCTGAGTTTGCACACCAGATGAAGAGCAGACCCAGGATTCCACCCACTTGCCCACCTCCAGAGCCCAAGGTCAGAATTGGGGAAAGAAGCCCAAGACCAATGGAAATGCAACACGTTCATTACACCTCCTCTTACTGGAACAAAATGGGTGGCAGTGTCTCTTTTCCTGAACGGACACGTTATTTTTTGTTTTCCTTCATGACTACTATTTGTACTCATTTTAATTTGCTTTCACACTTACGATGAGCTTGATGAATACTGGAGAGACCTGGTGGGACTGTATCAGGTGGAAGGCTCCTGAGAAACTGCCAGCAAGGAGGCTGGACACATGATTCGTACCATGTAGAAAGCTGGCGAGCCAAGTTAGGAGGAGAATGTGGGCTTTTGTTTTCTATCTTCTGCCTCTGCCTTGTAAGCCTTACTCACACCAGAAATGTGGGGCGACATGGGTGTTTAGGGTACATTAATGTTATTTAAAATAGTGATGTGCCATGTGGAGTTAGGACATGCAATACCTCATCCTTGTCTGTTTCACTCCTGAGCTCTTACAACAGTAAACCATTACTTTGGAAGGCAGTTCACTCAAGGCCACGATTTTCCAGCCCTGGGGAGAATCACAGTAACCAGTAAGGGCTCTAGAAATCTAAATATATATGTATAGTCAAAGAGCATTTCAGGTAGGATAGTCTCCTTCCTTAAACACTGTATTTAAATGAACTCATTTCTATTTATCTCTTCAGCTAATATTATCGGATAGGTACAGTGGCAGGGCACCACACTGAATTCTGGATACTGAAAAATAAGCATATTATAATGATACACTTGAATCCATGTTCACTATGGCACAATTCCCAATAGCTACACTACGGAAATGGCCTAAAAGTCTGTCAAGTCTGATGAGTGTGCAGAGAAAATGTGGTATATATATATATACACACACACACATAATAGCACATTATTTAACTTACAGCTAAACCACACCATGTCATTTTCAGGGAAATGGATAAATGTAGAAATTCTCACGTTAAATGTAATAAGCCAGACTCTGAAATCCAGATAGTTTGTGTTTTTTCCCATGTAGGGTGTCTACAAAAATTAAGGGTAAAAAGACATAAAAGTAGAAAGGAGACAGAATACAGGATGAGGGTCAAGGAGGATAGGCGAGGGAAACAGGATACCTAGGGTGGTCAGGGTAAGCTATGCACATGAGGATCTCCCAAGACCACGCCCACCATTCTGCACAGCTAATATCCACTAATAAAGTGACACAGCCCTCAAGTGGGAAGATATGGTTAAAAATATACCTAGGAAGTGCAGGGAGAAAAAGGCAGAAAGTCTATATCCTACTGAGGAAAGAAAATAAACCAATAGACACTTTCAAATTGAAAAGTAATTTTGTTGTCTAGGTGCAGCCGAACCCAACTCTTGGCCAAGGAGTTTGTCACCCACCTTCGGTTCCTCCACTGTCTCACCCTAGAAGGTCTTTTCCAAATCACCGATGGGCCTGTTGGGTACATGTTCCTGGTCTAGTCCCCTGAGAATAGAGTAAGTAATAACAATCTGCCCAGAGAAACCCTAAGAGAAGTTTAGGGTGCTGGAGATGCTCCTCACTGATTAAAAAATACTGGAGAACAGAAGAGCATTTGAGGCACTGGGCAATGTGGGCAGTGTTGGCCTAGGGCGCCACATCGGCTCAGATCCAGCAGTGGCCGGAACCTAAGACTAGAAAATCAGGGAAATGTGGAGAATGTATCTACTTATAATAACAGTGAGTCACTGAGTTAAACAATGCCAAAAAAAAAAAAAAAAAATCAAGATCTCTCAGTTTTTGTTGCTTAAGTCTGGTGGATTTTCTATGACCTGTTGTTGAAAGCAGCCTCACTGACATACCTTAAAACAGCAAAATGTGTCCTTCTGTTGGAGGAGTTGAAGGATAAGATATACAGTCTGCCAACCCTGGCTCATTTTCTGTTCCTTTGTCCCCTCTCCTCTGTCATCTTTCTGCTCCTTCCTCCTTCCTTTGCTGCCTCTTCCCAACAGCCAATCTCTTTCGCCCTATCCCTAAATCTCTAAAACTACCCTTCAACTATTCCCTAAAATACTACGCCCAAATATTCTAGTCCATGCATCAGAATGCTCTCAACATTAACAGTCACCCTTCCTCTGCCTTTCCAATTCAAATTTCTAGCTAGCTCTCAGCTTTCAGCTAGAGATTATATTGGTGGCTTATTTATTCAGTGCTAAATACTTCTGTGGCTCACACTTGGAGTTAATAGTTTCAGAGATACAGGACACATATATAAAATTCATAGCCACAGAAGGGATATAAGGACAATTTATTCAGTGTCAGAGGGATAAGAATAAATAATATAGAAGAATTCACCATCTTCCTTGAAACTTACAGGCAGATTCAACTTATTTGCTTTGTGAATTTCATGAGTGCAAGATCAAGAATATTTCTATTCTTTAAAGAATTTAGTCTTATGATCTTTGTGTATTATAAATCAGTAATATACCCATAAAATATGTTATAGGTTCCAGGGTTTAGAATGTCTTTTGTTGTTATAAAAGATCATTATAATTTGCATTTCAGGGCTAGGGAGTTAGCTCAGTGGTTCCGGCACCTGTCTTGCAAGCGAAGGACCCAGGTTTGATCCCCAGTTAACCACATACCATACTGGGCGTGGAGACTCATGCCCAGCAGCAACCAGTACCACATACCCCAATGGGGGGCGTGATGGCCCACACCTGTAATCCCAGCACTCGGGAGGCAGAGGCAGGAGGATTGCTGTGATGTGAGTTTGAGGCTGAGCTCAGGGCCAGCCTGAACCACAAAGTGAGACCCTGTCTCAAAATAACCTAAAAAAAAAATTGCATTTCAGTGAAAACTGTAATTACTTTGCTGTTCTTAAACTCCCCCTAAACAGACAAGCTTGATATCAATATATGTGTGGGTGAGTGTTTTGTGGGTCTTGCACTCATTCCAAGGTTTTTTGCTTGGTGAAATATAACTTCGATAGGAGATGCTACCTATGAATGTCAGATTGCTTTATGTGATCATGTGAATTCTGCCCAACTAGAAATTAAATTTATTTGACATTAGCTAGAGGAACAGACACCAAATATCTAAAATGTGCAATTCCTGCATACTTTCTTTCTTTCTTTCTTTTTTGTTTTTATTTTTTGAGACAGGATTTCACTGCGTAGTTCAGACTGGCTTGAACTTACTACATAGCCTAGGTTGGTCTCAAACATGCGGTGATCTTCCTGCTTCACCCACCCCAAGCCCTGGTACCTCCATGCATGGCAAAAGTGTAATCTCTCTTGTGACAAATGTGAGGGGGTGGAAGGGAGGCATTCCTGGTAAGAATCAATGGTCAGGCCTTGCGCCTGGCTGCATCTGAGCTTCTCATTTGTCCTGTCTTCTAAAGAGTCCATGGTTTTTATTACAGGACAACAACATTTCCCCTTTCTGCTTTCCTGATCCCTTTACGTCAAAAGAAGCTTCCTGAATATCTAAAAGCCTACACTGTTCTGTAGAGGGAGGGAGGGAGGAAGTCAGTCTCCCCAGGAGGTGAGATACAAACCCAGCATATACGTGGGGTACAGGAGCCTGTTAGTGGCCCAGTGTGTCAGAGGATGAACTTCAGAAGGAGAGATAGCCCTGGGAGACGCGTTAGGGTGGATCCAGAACTGCTGTGGTTTTGTGTTTCTGGTGGACACTCCCCCATTCCCACCCCTAATCCCAGACAGACTCTAAAGGATCAGCACGTGCTCCTGCCCCAAAGCTACACGTCAACTCCACAGCAGCTTAGTTTGGTTTCTGACGGTTAACAACAGGACTCCCTGGTGACTCTTTAAAGATAACGCAATTGTACAGAAAAAGCATCAGGATGGGCTTTGTACATGTATCGACTCCTCACAAAAATGTGATCATTATGTACTTCAAACATGTACTAATAAAAAAGTAACATAGCTGGCATTAGTACTCCTCTTATTTTTGAATATCTTTTTATTTTCATGGCTTTGAAGACTATTTCCTAGGTCATTCACAATACTCACTGTCATATTTGAATTTACATTAAAATTTACTCAAAGATAAGAACACTCAGTAGTATTGGCAACATCTTTATAAATAATAAGCCTGACATTTTAGATCCACTTGTAATAAAGTAGGCCCTATATGGTTTGTGAAAGTTACAGAAACATTTCTCTGGACACTGAGCCCTTTTAACTTATCTCAGTCTTTGATACATTAATTTCTGCTGTCATTGCCAATGCTTTCTAGTCCAATTGAAATTTTTGCCACTTCATCTTAAAAAATAATTGGTAAAAACTCCACCAAAAATGACCTGATGTAATTCAAGTACTATATCATTAATCAGTGGAGAACAGCTGATTTTATGAACTAAAAATTGTCTTAAGTTTCTTAGGAGCTGGATGATATTTTCTTAGACCGTTTGGAAGAACACAATACATGTATCAACCTGTTCTCCTCAGCACAGTTTAGACATCTGATCACAAACCATACCTTATCATTTCAGAGTTTGGAGTGATACCATGCTCGATTTCACTGTAACTGTATCTGACAGAAGGTAAAGTGTGGTGAACTAGAGGCAGGTAACAACACAGGAGGTCACGCTGCTTCCCCAGGAGGTGGCATCTTGCCATTGACCACAGCCTCATGGAACAAGACAAAATCACTGAAACAGTTAACAGATGTTAGCCACGACTGAAATAGGAAAGCTCCACAGCCAAAAATTAGGTGGGGTCAGAGGGAGATTTGGCCCTTGCTCTATAACTTAACTGACTTGGCAAATGGAAAGCTGAGAGCCAGGGGCCTAACTGTGGCCACACACTGGGCTCAGCACGCAGGAGCTCGTGAGCTACCGACTAGCTACAGTGTGTCGGGCTCGCTCGATTAAACACCAACACATTCTTGATACTTAGGGAAATCTGATGTCTACTTTTACATCTACTAAATTAAAGACTTATTCTTAGGAGACAAAAGAGTAGACTTTGTTCTTCCCATTCAAAAGATGTCAACAAGTTCTATTATTTATCTTCAGCTTGCACTTTACCTGATGGCTGCCATTGCTTCCTGTTGACTTCATCGTCTGTCCAGGTGAAATCTTTATGAAAGTGTCCTCTTTTTCCACTCCAGGCCATTACTTCATGTTTCAGAATGAGTTGGTACTGATTTTCTGATGAGACTATAGCAGGAAGGGATGATCTCAATCTCAAGTCATAAGTACATTCAAGTCAGGCGTCGAAAGATGCCTGTGCTACTTTAGAGTTTGTCGTTTTATTCATAGCTTTGCAAATAAAGTCACCGGCTTCCATCACTTTATAGAGATCCACACCCTGGTCCAGGAAGGAAGGACCCAAAGAACAGATGACAAGTTAGAAACAACTGCCTTTTACTTTATGAATCATTGCTTATCAATTTAAAATTGCTCAGTATCATGTTGTTCACTCTCTATTTGGGGTAAAACTACTTTTTGAATCATACATCAGCATTTCATACTTTTCGTAGCTCATAAAGAATTTCACATCCATAACAACATAAACTAGACATATCCAAATAGCAGCATAATTCAGGAAGACTGTCACAGGTTTAGAAAACTGTCCACAGAAATCACTAATACTCAATCTAATTGGTAACGGTTTGAAGAACTTTGTAGCTCAGAACTGAATTAGACGTAACTCAATATTTTTTTTCTATGTTAAAAAAACTCCATAGAGACTTTCAGACTGGAGTAAAAAGTGAATGCACAATGTTTTGCACACTCAGAATCACTACTGCTGATATAACACTGGAATGTTGGAAGTTTGATAAGACGCAATCACATGTAGTACACATCTGGAACTTCTCTGCCGGAGAGGTTCTGTCTGGAAGTATATACAGGATCAACCCAGGCTCAGGTAAATCCAGGGGTGACAGATACGAAGCTGGTATAAAGGCCCACGTGAGCACGCTTCCCTCTCACGGCTCACCAGCGAAGTCCACCCCCAGCACTCTGCTGTCACAGCAGTAGGTGGGTGAACCGCGGATTTCCCCTCACGCAACATTTCACAAGCTGTTGTGTCCTTTCTCCGTGTGGCCTAGAGGCAATCAGGGCTCAGAATTAAACATATTCGGCCACTTCTGCTGTTAAGCAGCAGGTATTAAACTATGGAAGTGAATTTCCCCTAAAAATACACAAGTATAGATGTTCTTACAGGTTTTTATAACAATGATCATTTGAGAAAACGAGATGTTTTAATCACTTTTTCTAGAAATTGTAGTCCATTTTGGTAGTTTAACTTGTTATGAATGATTAAGAAAGATATTCCTAAATAATGCTTCTCAGTGATGTTTTTAAAATCTCTTCTCTCATGTATTGTAGTGGTTCTGAGATTTCCATAACCTCACACACAGTGTTTTCTGTCTTTGGGAAGTTTTGCTCCAACAGGCAAGAGAAACACAGAAAAAACCATGTTTTCTACTTAAAGCTACAAACAGAGACAGGTCCAGGAAATTGTGGCGCCGGAAGTGAAGTGAGGGACAACCAGCTGGAGATGAGCAGGGACACGGAGAGTGATCTGGGAGGGGGTCCTGGTCTGAGTGTAAACGGAGAGGGCGAGTCACGGGGTTGGGAAAGGGGCCCTGAGACACGGCGGCCGGGGCAGGGGCACGGACATCTGAGGCTGTCAGGGTGCGCGGGGAGGGAGACGGGAAGGTCTGCCGCAGTGTACGCGGAGGAGGACGGACTCCCTGGGGAGAGCGCATGAAATACATCTCTGAACTGTGCAAATCAGCGAGACGGCGACAGAGCGCACGCTTGCTTTCCAAGGCGTTGAATCCGGAGGCAGGGCACATGTATGCTGTTATTTTAGAGAAAGCCTCCATGGCAGCACGGAGTCCGCAGCCAGGCCGGCGTGAGGACGAGCGTGCAGATCTGCTGGTGTCGTCATACCGGGAACAGGGAAGGAGCAGCCACGGAGCTTTTGAAGCCACGCTAGTGCTTGCTGGTTATTGACTGGGCTTGGGACTGAGCGGGGGTATGGATTTCACCGCGAATTTGGCTTATTAGCTTGGGTGACCGGTCAGATCATGGCAGCTACTCAATGCTGTGATCTTCCTCAAACTGTGAAATTGTTAGGACCAGACTGACCTGCATGTGTACCTCGCAGTGACAGAAAGTGACTGGACACAGCTATCCGCTGTCAGAAGCGTTCGGGTCACTCACGGGCCTCCAGGAAAGGACCACTTTCCCCTGCCTGTCTGCCCGTTCAGAAAGAACTGATTGAGCTGCTTTGGAAATGAAACCGCATTTGCTTCTCACCAGATCAAAACAACAGCTTTCGGTGTTTATCGACAGCAGCTGTTGGCCTTTGGTGCCAAGTGAGAGCTCAATAAATATTTATCGAGCATCTTATGCCCCACGCACTAAGTCTGAATAAGCTGCAGCAATCGCTCTCTGGCGGCTCCGGCAGCTGGACTGACACACAAGCCGCCAGACAGCTTGTGGCGTGTTCGGAGGTAAAGACCGAGGGCAGCGGAACACACGGCAGGAGACCCCGGGCACGGCCGCGGACACACGGCAGGAGCCCCCGTGGCATGGCCGCGGACACGTGGGGAGGCCTCGGAAGAACCTCTGCTGGGGCTGGGGTGACACGGAGAAGTGTGTGAGAATGTCCCCGGTGAGGCGCTGTAGGAGCAGGGGCACGGCGGGAAGAGTATCGGGGAAGGGAGAAGTTGGGGTATCTGGGGCATTGATGGAACCAGGGGGAGGGAACGGGGTGACGGGAGCGCGAGAGGAAAAGGCAGTTTGCAGTAGCGGCGCCTTTATATCTCAGGAAACACTTGGGTTTCTCTTTGTGAAGAGCGTCTTGCCACAAGGCATGTGGCTTCAGCGACCACTTGAAGAGGACTGTCCTCCGGGGTCCCCCAGGCCCGGCAGTGCCGAGCCACCCTCCCTGGTCATGTCAACAGCACCAAGGACGAGTGTCCACAAGCTCCTGCGCCTGAGACCATCCAGATCTTTCCTTGTTCAGGAAAATCACTGACAAATAAAACTGCAAAACTCTACAAGCACAGGAGCAAGAGCACAGCTCTAATTCCCCAAGGTGTGAAATCAAATCAGATACTGTATGTAGAAGTCCTCTGGAGTTCATAACACCAAGACCAGTGAAACAGGAGTACTATTGGCGACCAGGCTGTAGCGATACTTAGTACATAAAACCCCTGAAAAAAATTTATCATATTTTCCCATTGTGCATTTTAGCAAATAGCAGCTATGTAATAAAACTTTGAGCTGCGATCACTGATCGGAGGAGTGTCCTCATGTGAAGCTGTGAGGAACACATGCATGTTGAGACAGGTTCAGCTGACTTACCGTGCTGAGCCCCAGGCCGTTAAGCATGTATATCAAGTCCTCAGTGGCCACATTTCCAGAGGAGCCCTTCGCGTATGGACAGCCCCCTAATCCCGCCGCCGCAGAGTCCACCACGTTGATCCCCATCTGGAAAAGGAACCAGAACACCCAGGCTTAGCACTAACACGGTACATTGTTCCGCTTCTGCTGAGCCTGTGGTGAGGGAAAGTGACCAAGTCTGAGCCTTGCGTCCACACATCCTCCATGGCCCACCTGGCCCTGCAGAGGTCCCCGGTCCTCCCTTGCCTGGCTAGTCTTCTCTCTCAGACTAAGAGCAACCCTGCGAAGGATCTCCGGAACTAGAATAAGCTTGCATCAAAATTAACATTTTATTTTCTGATAACAGCATGACTCTGTCGGTGGTAGGTCCTGGAGTTATTTCACTCCAAGATCATAAATATCGTCCAGCCCCCTGGCTCCTTGTAAGAGATGCAGTGTGAACAGCGCGGCACCCTCCAACACCTGAATCAAGCTCAAGGTGCCTTAGAAGCCCACCCTGTGGACGAGGTGAGGCAGGTGGAAAGCAGTGACTCGGTTTAACACACTGTGGGCTCAACTCCCTTAGCTTGTACAGAAGCATTATTTTCCACACAAAACTCCGCCTTTTGCAAGAAGTGAAGAGACATTTAGGAAGCAGGATTCTTGTCTGATTTACTTATTCTCACTAAGCCCAAAAAGAAGATAGTCTTTGTGGTCCACAGAGAAGAAACAGAGAAACAAACCACCGGCCAAGCTCTCCATGTGTGAGTGAGGTCCCCTGGTACAGAGCTTGGCTTTGCCCAGGCCACAGCCCCTGGAGGGAGGCTAGTCCATGCAGGCTTCTGTCCAGGTAGATACGCAAGTGGAAGAGAACGGTGTCCTGGAGATGGAAGCGCCCGGAGAGCAGGGCCAGCTGAAGGTCAGACAGTAGCAATATGAGAAGCAGAGGGGTTGTTTCTGCTGTGAGAGGTGAGCGTCTGATAGCCGGAGACTCCATAGAGTCCTCCCTGTCGGGTGCTGAAAGAAGAGAGACGTGGCTCATCCAGCACGAGGAGCTCCTCTAGCAGAGCATCGCAGAAGCTGACCAAAGAAGTTCAGTCGTTACAAAGATCTCTGATCTCATGGGAACTTCACAGGCCAGCTGCTGCTGGCCCTTCTTTCTTCCCCCGTTTTCCTCCTTCCTTCCTCTCCTCTCCCCTTCCTCCTTCCATTCCTTCCTTCCTCTCCTCCATCTGCCCTTCCTTCCTGCCATCCACCCACCCTTCTCGTTGTTGGTAAACTTTCTATTTTAGCATGCTTTTTGAAAACTTGTGAAGGCAGCACAGAAAGTTTCCTTATACTTCCTCAGTTCTCTTTTTACCATCTGCTATAGGAAAAAAACCATTCACTCATATTTGTTACAACGTGGTAAAGAAGACTTTATGCAGGGCTCTTGCAATAGCTACAGGGATGGAGCCTAGTTTTTCAGGGCAAGAAAAACCTGGGCCTCCCTCCAAATGTAGCATGAGCCACGGGAGATTTGTAGCCATGAAGCACGGTTGAGTTCAGTGGATGGAAAATTACTCAAAAGAAACAAAAGGAATGAGGAGATTTAGAGTCCACCAGCCTAAGGAGGATGCTTTCTGAAGGCAGGTCAGAGTGGTCAAACACTAGCTGGGGGACAGTGGGCATGAGAGAAGAATTGGTTGCAGAAAAGATTAGATGCGGATGGTGGCTGGTCCTTCTACAATAAACTGGCCTAGCAGGATCACTGCAGTCGGATTTCTGAAGAAAGCTCACACAGCTGTGGGAGAAAGAGGCAAGACTGGCGCTTCTTCCATTATTGTGGACATTTGTCAAAACTAATGAACAGATAGTGATTGTCTGTAACAAAAGTATATTCATTATTCCTATTTCTTTGGACAACCCTAGTGACATTTCTCAAGGCATTTTAACCTGTGTTCCCTTTGCTGCCTTCGGAACTCATCAGAATAACTGGCATCAGTATTCTGGCTCCTCGTGCTCATGGCTCTGTGCGTTTCTTTGCAGTTGGCAGCACTGTGTTTTGCGCAGGCTTCTCTGGGTTTGTCTGGTTTCCTTTTCCATAGTCAGAATAGTTACAGAACTTTGGGAGGAAGGCCACGGCCTCAAGTGCCATTCCTAAAGCACGTCATCCCGGACATACACTGCCATCGTGGATCGTGGTGCCGGCATCAACCCTGGTCACCTGGAAGAGGTCGCATCAGCTCCGTGTCTGCTCTAGAATTTCTTCCTCTCTCTTTTTCTGTCTTGCCATCTGAAACAAGGCCCCATATGATGCTCACAGTTAGGGTACTAATGTCAACATCAATCGTTTGTAAGTCTTGGTGTACAGATTTGTCTATGATCTTATGTTCATTCAGTCATTATTTGGACATTTATTTATACTAATAGGGGCCCATAGGCACTCATTCTGCACTTTGAGTTAGAACTCAATAATTCTTTATGCATTTGGTTGCACAAGTTACTCCGTAGTCGGTCGGCGCAAGCCCGCTAGCTCTTCTGCCCTTCGCACGCCGAGGGGCGGAACCCATCTAGGGTCTTCTTTGCAACAGTAGCTTCGCAGTGTCACCAAGGGCCATAGGACAGGAGTGACATGTGATCGGCCCTGGTATTTGTTAGGACGTAAGGAAGGTGCTCGAGGAGACACTGCTCCGCGCCTCCACGTCCCCTCACGGCACTCTCCGACGTAGGAAGGGCAGCACAGCTCTCCTTGCATTGTCCAGTCTCTCAAGTAACGATTTAAGAAGCTCAGGCCTAGGCAGGTACCCACAGTGGCCAGCTGATGTGTGTATATGTGGGGTAGCATTATCCCACGTTTGTTATAAACCAAAATACGAGAACAGAGAATTACATGCCATAGGTAGTTTGTGTAATACTGCATGGAAGCTGACAAAGGTTCATATCCGGGTGCCGGCCCCACTGTGGATTCTGCCATGAGGTCAGATGGGAGTTTCTTCACTCGTGGACTAAAACTGAGCTATGTAATGGTGCTGAATCTTCACCAGAGAAATACAGGTTTCAGTAGTTGTCAATCCTGCCTACCCTTGCGAATCTCCCTGAGCTCTTAAAAACCACTAACACCATGCTAATTAAATCAGCATCTCTGTCTGGATACGGGCTCCAGAAATGCAGTTCCCTTAACAGAGTATTCGGTGATTTGCTCATCTGGGAACCATGAGCCAAAGTTCTTATCCACATCACCCTTTGTCAGCATGTCACAGCATGCTGTGAGTCCGCTTTCACATTACTGATGCTGGGTGTAACTTGGGGCAGTGGGAAGTTGACATTTCAAGGAAAACAGTACTTTAAAGAAGATATGAAATAAAAGAGGTGGTAGCATGGAGGACATCATCCAGCAGCCACCGTGTGATGGCTCCTTCTTGTATTAAAGTCTTGTTCTTACCAAAGTTTGAAACCGCAAAATCACAGGAAGCCCATAGAGAAACTGTATTATCTCATTAAAACAGCATAGTTGGGGTCTTAATGAGAATTTTGGAGAAAGTTTCAAAAAAATGATGTTTTATTTTCTAAGTAAAGGCCCATGTGACCAATCATGTTAGCAAAAGTGAAAGATTTAGTCACAATAAAGCAACAAAGGTTGTAGATGGTCAGAGTCACAGTAGAGCGAAATAAACAAGCAGTGCGGCCACGAGAACATGTTCAGCCTCACAGTAATTTAAAGACTGTAGAAGGACCACGGCGCTAAGGTACTCCGTACTTTCTGACACAGATTTTTTAAAAAATGTCAGAGATTAATTGTATATCGTAAAGCAATGGAATATGAAACAACCTATAACATATGCAACACAAACACATCTCACCAACAAAACCACTGCATTAAAGAAGTCAGCCTCAAAAGAGAACGTACAATACAGTTCCCTTTAGATAAAGTCCCAGAAGACGCAGAACTGATCGAAACAGAAGTACAGAGGATAGTTTCCACAAAGTGGGCTGCGGGACCCAGGGGGGCTTCAGGGCATGGGCGACGTTCCATTTCCTGAAGTGAGCCGACCACGCCGGTGATAGTGTGCCTGGGAAAATTCAATTAGATTGAAATTAATAGGCATCAGACAAGGACGGGCCTTGGAGGGGAGAAGCCAGTGCAGAAGATGAAAACACACCAAAACTGTGGCTCGAGTTGTGCCTGAGAAGGCCAGGGCTCGAGACGGAGACACAATGGCCAGGCCTGCAACCGGCCCTTGGAGGTAAACAGCAACTTGGGAATTATACTGTGATTAACACCACTCGGTCCAGTAAGTCCAGGTCGACCTCCCGTGTCCAAATGGGCAACCGATCCCCCTATTCTTCCCGTCCTTCTCCAAAAAATGCCTCTGTTCTTCTATGTGAGAAGTCACAGGTAACTCAAGCCCGTGGTGCTCCCTGCACACCCTTGGTACAGCCCCCCCATTTCCTTACTGAAATAGTGACCGCCAAGTGGCTGTGCTTGTGGTCCTAATGGGGGATTCTAGTTTAACCCAGGTTACACCCACCTCACAATTTTTCTCTGTAAAACCTTCTTGGAGAAAGAGCCGCTGAGGTAAGCCCTTCTGGGAGCTCCTCCCGCTCTCAGGAGCTTTCTCTCACCAGCCTTCCCCACGCTCACCCTCCTTCGTACTGGAGACTCATTCTTCCATATTTGGGAGACACAAAATCTCAGCAGAGTGGACAACCAGCAGGTTGGGAGTTATTTTTCCCCATCACACCTCTTTCTAGGATTATTTTTAAAACTCTAAGAAATAAAATCAAATGAACATCTATGGATGACAATGTTGTATTCTCCAATGCACACTATGTGTGATTCATCATAGTTATTTAGGAAAGAAAATTTGAAAACAATTCAAATGTGTCAAAATGGCAGTAACTTAAGCTACCTAAGATGTATCTAAGATGAATGATAAGTGGTATAAATGTGTCATTAAAGGAGAGAAATCATTTAAAGAATGCTATTTAATGTATAGAGTCTAGACACATTTTTTACATAAAACTAGGAGCTGGATGAAATGTAGCAAACTGCTAACAATGCTGGTGTTCAGGATGGCGTGATTATAGATGACTTACTTTGTTTTCATTTTGTTTGTCTTCCAACATGGTGACCATGTACATTTCACATTTACTTCTTATTCCATTGGAAATGGGTTTTAATACCAAGCAAACAAATTCTCAACAGACGCGAAGAAAGACCTGTTACTGTGAACAGAGGAACACCGCACCAGCATGCTCACCACTGAAATAACATCAGCTCGGCGCGTGCTCAAAAATAGTAACCGGGCAACTGAGATCACGATACCTTTCGCATTGTCTTCAGACTCGAATGCTTCACAAATGTGTGCGTGTGAATGTGTGTGTAAGCAGACAGGCGGCACAAGTGTGACTTTTTGTGCTGCCTATCACAAAAAGCATTCGGTTTTTGGCTTGTTTTGGGACACGGCTCACGGTAGAGGATTTACCACAAGGTGGCGATGTAGCACCAAAATCTACCAAATCGAAGGGCAGCACCCCCCCCCCCATGTTGTCAGGCCCAGAAAATGGCGAGTGGGTCAAGAAAAAGTGTCATACTGAGCAAATAAATAGTTTTCTTCAATTTAAGATAAAGAGAACTGCAACAGTGACACAGAATATATGAAACTGTACTTCAATATATTCAGCATTTTTGCCTTTTCTTCCTTCCCTTGAACTAAAGGGTGTATGAAGCACGTTCAGAGTCCTGCAGCTTATAAAACTTAACATAAAAAATTAAAATTATTCTATTTTCCTTCCACTGAAATGTATTTTAATGTTATCACAACCACAGGAACTTTTTCTAAACTTGAAAATAAAACAAAACAAAATCCTCTCAAAGGTCTGAAGTATCTTCTTTGGTTCCTTCTTTCCCCAGAGTTAAAATCCAAGCCCCTCAGCCTCGGTCCAGCCCAGGAAAGAACCAGGAACCCGCTGCAGGGTGCAGTCTCTCACTTGGGGAAAAGATTTTCCCAAATTCCCTTGTCATCTTGACCTAAGAAGGAGGCCGACGGGATTGTGACACACACAGAGAAAGGCACAGGAAGCAGAAGCCAGCAAGACTGAGAACACAGCCAATGGTATTCACAAACCTTTTGTCCAAAGAGTTGTTCCTTACGCTTCATGTGTGAAAGTGTACAATGCCAGGGGCCATGGTTATTAATCACGGCTCTTAGCCCGATGAGGAAACAGGCTCATGAAAGGCAAAGGATACATGCTGCTTCTGGCAGCTGGTCTGAGTCTGGGTAAGTATGACACGATGGTGCGCCCTTGACCCGCACAGATAGTGCTTCTGGAGCACGCGGTGACTCGGAGCCCAGCGTATTTCTAAAGATGTGAAGCACTTTCCATTAGAGGCTCCTGGCTTGACAGCTGGGACTGGTTTTGTGGAAAGCAGCTTTTTGACCACTGATGAGGGGCAGGAGGTCAGTTTCCGGGTGATCAAAGGGGCTGCAGTGCACAGAGTTCACAGCAGGCCTCGGTCCGGGTGCAAGGCCCGGCCTCCCTGTTGGGAGGCAGAGCTCAGCCCCGACCCGGTGAAGGTGCCAGCGGCAGGTCTGGGGCCCGGGCCGCGTCCATTCCTTCAGCTGAACTCTGCACAGCTGCGGGCAGGGCAGGAGTCACCAAGAAGGCCCTCAGCAATTGGAAGCGTTTGCTTCCTTGTGAGAATTTCCTCACCTTTTTGAAAGTTCTCACAAATCTGAACATTATCAGGAGGCTTTAGGAAATAAACGTGTGATATCCTGGTGTGTCAGCTGTTTGTCTCATTGTTGAGACAAAAATACCTGGCGCCAAAGGTTAAAGTGGGAAGAGTTTGTTTAGCTCATGGTTTCCGAGGTTTTCATCCATTGTCAGCTGACGCCCCGGCAGGGTGGCACATGGCAGGGTGGCACAGGGCAGGGTGGCACACGGCGGGGTGGCACAGGGCAGGGTGGCACACAGCGGGGTGGCACAGGGCGGGGTGGCACACGGCAGGGTGGCACACGGTGGGGTGGCACAGGGCAGGGTGGCACACAGCGGGGTGGCACAGGGCGGGGTGGCACACGGCGGGGTGGCACAGGGCAGGGTGGCACAGGGCAGGGTGGCACACGGCGGGGTGGCACAGGGCGGGGTGGCACACGGCGGGGTGGCACAGGGCGGGGTGGCACAGGGCGGGGGCCGCAGAGAGAAACAGGTCATGGCGCCCAAATGGGAGCAAAAGCAACAAAGGAAGCCAAGCAGCAGCTTCTACCATTTTAGTCTTTTTTTCCTCCTTTCATCTTGCCCAAGATACATAGGCCCAGCCGTCCTCACAGCCTCGCCCTGGTGCCCTCCCGCCCACCCCTGGGTAGCGAGTCCATCACACACTCGGATTCATGCACATCTCATCTGCATGAGGCTTGGGGGGCTCTGAGCACAAGACATGACATTTCTAGGAAGCTAGTTCCCCCAAACCCAGCAATACAATATGCATTTACATTCTAAGATGAGTATAAACCGCAGTATTATGTGTAAAACCAGCAATGTCCTAAGTGAAAAAAGAATATTTAAAAAGGAAGTTAATAAATCATGTATGATAGAATGTTATGAAGCAGTTAAGCAGTTTTGAAGTGTATTCAATGACTTGGAAAAAGAATTATGGGAAAACAGAAGATAAATGGATAGACTACTGTCCTTGGTACAATCTGTTGATGTTTCTAGATTTTGTGCAGTCCTGTATAATAAACACATTCATTTGAAATTTAGAGGATGGTCCCTCGTCATCAGAAGTGCTTTTCCTTCTCTGTCATGACCTTTCTCTGCCGGTACAAACCCTCCGGTCAGGCTGACCTGTCTCGGACTCACTTGACAACTTCTAGGTGGTTTCCGTCAGCGTCATCCATTCGCGCACTCTCTCGGCGGGTTGTTAGTTTGCTCCCTCAGTCACTACCTGTGGCTTCTCACAAAATGACAGAAAGCAAAGAGGCCAGCGCCCCTTAACGTGTAACAAGCATGTGATTTCGAGCTCGAGTTGGTGTTTTTCTGCACTTCGGACTTCTAAGCTGTGCCCAGCCTGGAGGCCCGGAGTTCACCCGAGTCCTGACGGAACCGCTCCGGCCACAGCAGCTGCGTCGGCCTATGCAATTTCCCAGAATGACAGCAGCTGAGGGCCGGAACAGCTGAGGTCTGGGGTCAGGGCTCTGCACCAAAGTCCGGCTGTTCTCTGTGTGAAGCCCAAAGGCAGGCATCGTCACAGATTCCAAAATGACCCTGGTAGACGTGGACGTGAACCTTGGACTCGGCTGTGTCAGCGCTGCTGATAGTGCTAGCGCATCAGCCATGGCCGGTTTCTTACTCTGCCCCTCAGCGGGCGGTGTCACCGGGGTGCCCTGGTCCAGATGTGAGTGTCCGAGCGTGATGAAGGCAGTGTCAGGAGTGAACAACCGAGGCCATTTCAAAAATATCTTCCTTCTTCACAGCTGCCTTCGGCTGACACTGGACCCAGGGACATGTTGAGGCAATCGGGAGAAGGAAGATTCTGAGAGCCCACGGGGTGGGGGGGACCCAGGGAGGAGACGCAGGCGCCAGGGGCCGTCAGCGAGGGGCGCCCAGCGCGCGTCCTGCAGGAGCCGCCGCTCTGCACTCAGGTGAACTGAGCCCGCCGTGTCTCCAGCTGCTCTGTTTGCTCCGTCTGTCTTTAATTTTCCCGTTTTATAACTTTTCTTAATTAGCCAGCTTCATTATTCCACTTTATTTCTTCTATTTACTAATATTTTGCCCTCTTTAAACTTTTAGTAGTTACATTCTGATCACAATATAAACCTTTAGTTACGATCTTCCCTCAAACACCGAGTCACGTGGAAGAGACCTTGTAGGCTCAGTTCCGACCTTAGGCTGCTTTCTTCTTCTTCGTAGGTGACCCCATGACCTATTCCAGCTCTTTCCTCTTTAGATAATCAGTTATCTCTTAGAGCAATTAAAAATAAGTTTCAAAATCTGATGTGTTTATGTTGACATTGTTTGTTAGGTGTATGAAGGAGCCTGTCCAGAATAAAAGGCTCAGGCCCCGACCATCGGTAGACACTCACCTTTCAGAGGAGGGAGGAAAAAAAGTGAGTTAGTAGAAGACACAATTCAGGAGGAAGTTCAACGCAGCAAACTACGTGAGAGACTTTTCCCCAAACACTTCGACCCAGTGATGAACGTGGGAGCAGTTAAGAAAAATGACAGCTGAGCACGTTTCCTGGATGGAAGCCATTACCAGACTGCGTCACCTCAGCATTACGGCAGGACAGACACTGCCACCAGCACAGCTAAACCAAGGACAGAGCCTGCTGCCTCTTGCTTGATCACTTCCCATTCCAGTCACCTAAGCACAACGTGACCAAATAGCGCGTGTTCTTCTAAGATAGTATAACAGCAAGTACAAAATGACAATTTTATCCGATATATTCAGTTCAAGAACTGAGTGGCCGGATGACAGTACCCAAGTGATATTTGGGGCCACCTATAAGAAGGTAAAGGGTCAGTTTCAGAAAACAGATTTCCATGTGAATCTGCTCTATCACTTCATAACTGTGTTATCTTGAAAACATTGTTTTATTTTTCAGTCCCTTTAACTGCTGAGAAACCAAGGAGATCTTCCAGGGAAAAATACTTATCATGCAGGGCAATCAAGTAATGCTGCACTTGTGGAGTACAGGCTAAGGAGACAGAGCCAGACAGAAGACGCACGGCCACAGAACGGAAAGGGCTGTGCAAGGGCTGAGTGCAGGGGATCAGCGCTGCCCACGGGGCATGGAACCTGTGACTCACCAACGGCAGAATCACCCTCATGAAGTGCAGAACGATGCCGTAGATAGAAGAGGAAATAATAGAGAAAAGTCTTTCTAGAGATGGTGAGTTGGGTATTAGAGCAGAAATGAGGTGAGTCAGGAAACCAAAAGAAAAAGGAACCTATAAAACAGGAAAGGGGAGGAGGTCTAGCGAAACATTAAAAGAAGATGACCCTAAAGCTTGGGAGGAAAATCAACAGTCTGCTGAGAGGCACAGTAGATGAGTCATCCGTTAAGAGTCCAGGAAAGAGCTGATCATCTCCATCCGGCGCCTCGACGCTGCTCCCCCTGCAGCCACCTACCTCTGTTCTCCCCACAGTCTTCCGAGAACGCGGAGGTTGGCAGAGAAAGGGGAACGGGGCTATGAAGAGGAAGACGGGGCCGCACACATGGAGAACTCTGTGTGAATAGAGCCTGTGAAGGAAGGAACGCCATGTGTTCTTCAGAATAACCTGCAAAACACTCAATTTTATAACTAGATCATGGTCAACTAATTTACCAATAGATTTGGAACAAGTTTTGGGAGGTGCCAGGAGTCACACAGCTGGTCAGCCACAGAGATGATCTAGAACATGCACCTTCCTTTGTTTGTTTGTTTGTTTGTTTTCCTTCTATAATTTTTCTGGGAGGAGTTAAAATAACTTACAGTTCCAAAGTGGATGTAAGTGACAGACCTACCTAATAGTGTAATACAGCAGCTGGCTAATACTAATTAGAAATAAAGGAAAAAAATAAATATGACAAAAGATAAAGTTGAAAAACAGTATTATCGGTAAAATATGAAAATGTTATCAGTATTGTAGAACAAGATAGGGCTTGGGAGAATACGAAGATCACTTCAGAAAAATTGAAAGTAGTAAGCGGTATAGACCTTTAACCCTCTGTCATCCCTTTGTACCTTCAATACGCAGCATGGCACAGCACTTGGAACACAAGTTATTGTTCAGTTTTTTGAAAGTATAACTGAGTAAATAATATGTATAGAGTAGTGAGACACACAGCACTACATTTTTAACACAGAAAAATAAATGAAACAATGGATGGAGCTCCACCTGTTTTGTCTCTTAACCTTCTTCTCTTGATAGAGCCCTGAAAGTGCTTCTGGGAACTGTTTCCGGGGAGCCTTTTTATTTATCCTGACTACAGCTGACCCGACCTAAGTAGAGTTGTTTGTGCCCGCCTCCTCCATCTTGCTGAGCGGCAAGAAGAGCAGCATGTGTGCTACAGAGAGCAGTCAGGAAAACAGGAAGACATGCTGAGGTGAAAGGGGCACGAGACCGGGCACCAGAGAAATGAGGTCCGAGTTCCACAGCCTCTCGGTCCTTCCAAAGGGCTTGCTACGGTCCTGCTCTATTTTTCTCAAATAACATGTAATGGGAGCTGTGCTGCTTCCGACGGCACAACGATTGAGTATTTTTGGTATCACCCCCCACTTTACAACTGAGGAAACTGAGACACAAATTATTTAACATAATCACGTACAAAGTTACATGGCTAAGGTGAGAAGTAAAGCTGAAGCTCAAGGCCGGGTGGAAAGACTTCTTTCCAAATCCCTGCTGGGCGGGGAGAGGGCAAAGTCTGATGAGAAGTTGACCTCTGAACTGGGTGGACGTCAAGTGGTGTTTCAAAGGTGGTTGGTGAAGGGTATTTTTCAGGTTGACAATGGATTGATAAAAGATCCACATGCTGAACAGACCAAGAGGTATTACAGTGCTCCATTATGGATGCACAGTTTCTGGCCGTAATAAACCCTCAATGCCTTCCTATGAGGTATGAGTTGTGTCTGGTGACAGGTCTACAAAGAAGGTCGGGAAAAAAACGTGGGTATACTTCTAGGTAAATACATGGGAGGAGGCAGATTTGCAGCAGACTATAGTACAGCTGGAAAACAAAACTGAGTCAGAAGCTGAGGCAGAGGCATACTTATAGCAGAAAGGATGCAGAGGCGGACAGAGAATTGTGGTTACCTGGCTCAGGATCATTAGGTGGTCAGGAAAGGGGATACGTTCTGCACAATTTCAGGGCAACACAAACAAGGAGCTTTTTCTTGAGAAGACAGTTGTCTAACCACGTAACACTATCTCCATTTACACGGACTAAGCACTCAATGATTTCTCAGCCACTCAAGTATCAAAAGGCAATGAAAAGCCAAGTCTCTTACATAGTAGTGAAGCTACACACTGGTGACTCAGGGTTTCATTTGGTTCTTAAGCTTCCTATAAATGCTACCTGAATCTAACTTGCTTATAACATCTAATTGCATTCTAAACATAAACACAAACAAACATCTACTTACTTCCCAATCATGGGGAGTAAGTATTTTATCTCAAACCCACAGTTTAAATGAAAAAGGGCTTATGGCTCTTGTTTCCAAAGTTTCAATCCTTGCATGACCAGCACTATACGGGAGAGGCCAGGCGGAGGACAGCTGCTCACATTACCAGGGCCAGGAAGCAGAGGAGAGAGAACAGGAAACGGGAGGCGAGTATGGTCACGCCCAGGGGCCTTATCGCCTCCTGCCAGGCCCCGCCTCCCAACGTCACAGTCAGCCGTATCGCCCGCAGCATCCAATCGCCTTCCAGCAGCCCCGCGCACGTGCACGTGAGGCTTTGGGGAGGACATTCCCAGCACAAAGCACAATGTCAAATAAAGTCATGTTATCAAAGGCCTCTTCTGCTATAGTGTTCTTGTGACAGAATGACTTTTGACCTCTGAAGACGGGACAAATTCTAAGCATAAACATAAACTCCTTGGGAAGATCCCCAGCACAGCTGTCAGAAAGCACACGACTGTCTGTCACTGTGTCCCTTGTTACTAGCTGAGATACGCATCATACAAAGCTTGTTTTTGAAAGAAACCAGTTTGCCAACGGTTCTGTCTGAGAGATCCCAAAGACATATTGGTGAGTGGCAAAGCTAGCAAACACCACTGGGATTTTAAAAGCTTACATGTATCCTTCACGTATCTGAGAAATTTAAAAAAATCTAACAGCTTTATAAACCTACATCTCAATGCCGTGTTTATTTTAAAAATTAAAAAATATAGAGGCAGGTGTGGTGGTACATGTGTCATCCCAGGATTTTGGTCTCCTGAGGCAGGAAGTTTGAACATTCAAGCCCAGCCCCAGCAAGTTAACTTCAGAAGACTTTGTCTCAAATAAAAAATAGGAAACAACTGGAGATTCAGCTTAGTAGCGAGGCTCTGCGTTTAAGCCCCAGTACTATAAGAAAAATGAGAGAGAGAGAGAGACCCAGAGACAGAGGAGAGAAAGTCATGCTTTGTTCTCAACTTCAGGAGTTATTTCACTTGGTGACTATGTAGTTGTATAGAAACAACAGCGAGACGGTGTAATAGCAAAAGCAAACCAAATAGCCTCTGTGCACAAGCCCACCGGATGTGCCCAAAGCGCGTCTCCACATTCACCCCACGGAGGAAGGGTCTCTGCACTCACAGAGCCAGAGCCCGCAGGCCTGCCGCGGCCAAGTGCCCCACCCCCTCGCCCACCCGCTGCAGTTTACCACAGGACCTGAGCAGCCCCGTGAGCGGTTCCTCACGCTTTCAAATCAGCCAAGAAGAGGCTCCGGCGCTACAGAGAAGCCAGTGTCTCCGTGCTGTCTGAGAAGTGTGGGCAGGATCTCAGCGAGAGTTCGCTCTGTGCCGTCCACTCCTCCCTGCGGCCCAGGCACAAATGGCCAGGTCCAGCCTCTGCTGCGGAGCTCCGCCGCGGGCCTTCTCACCCTGCCGCGGGCCTCCCTGCTGCCGCACGGTGTGCTCCGGCCACTGCTGAGCTCCGGCTGAGCCTTCTGCAAAGCGAGTCTCCCGGCACAAACGCGCAGGCCCTCCCTCAGCCCGGGGCTGCCCGCCTTCTCGGCCTGTGCCTGGCCCTCTCGGCCCCACTCTGACTCGGGCGCTGATGTCTCTGCGTCGCTCTTCCGCCTGATGTTCGCTTGGGCAGCTCTCCCCCTCCGCCGGTCCCTGGATAGTGTGTGTTGTGGCCCCGTTTTCTGGCAGCGCTGATAAATCCGGCCACCTTTCCCAGTCGCCCGTCCGGAACTCTTCCTACCTCCCGCCTGCCAAAGGCAGCTCAAGAGGCTATATGGAAAGAAAGCACCGAAGGGACATCCTATCCACCCTCCTCTGAGTAGGAGGCCTCTGGGTTTCCATTAGTTTCGTTCACCAGAAAGTCTGGATCCCCTCAGCACGGACCCCTGCAAAGACGGCACGGCCAGTCCATTTCCAGAGTAGCTGCCGGCTACGTACTGAACATTGTTACACCCAAGAAACAAATTCTTTGTAGAACTTTTCCACAAATTTATCCTAAAAAGCCCTGCTGGAGACACTGAGCACTGATTTCTCTCTTTTCAATACTTAAATACATGGGTACAGGGCTGCACTAACCAGGATATAAGTTGAATTTTATTTTTTAAGAAGAGAGTGGGTTCCACTGGTTCCCTTACATGGATGACGAATGAAATTCGCTTGGCTTGGTTTGGGGAACTACTCAAACAAGGAACTGCAAAAGTAGCCTTCCTCCTCTTTTTACCTTGTCTTCCCTTCTTCCCTCCCTCTTTCTCTCCCTTGATCTGTCTCCTTCCTTCCCTAGCCCTATCTCTTTCCTTCCTTTTTCTTTCTTCTTTCCTCTTTTTCTTTTCCTTTTGATCTCATCACGTCGTCATTTCTCTATGTTGACTTTATTTCTCTATCTTTTCATATAACAAAAAAGAGCTCATTGTCATAAGCTGCAGACAGATAGGGGTTTTTTTTCCCCTGCTTTGAACATATGCCCGTCCGTGGACCAGATGCTGAGGACACAGAGCCGGTGCCGGAAGACTGTGCAGGGCCATCGCTTGGCAGTTTTGACCAGGAGTGGGAGCAGTGGGAGAGAGGGCCTTCCAATTTCCAGGCTTTCATCAGCACCGCACAACTGGAGTGATGAAAGAATATTTCCCCCAAGGGGATACTTTCAGCAGAACAAATAATAGTCTAGATCTCTTCTGTGGGGGTCATTCATTATGTCCCATGTAATATTCTACCCCAGCAGCTGACTGGTTCTGAGCTTTCATATGTGTATTCAAGTCTTCTACAGGGAACTTAGACTAACAAGTGCTCGGTGATGCTAACTGCTCATTTCAAGACTGCAAAGATATTCCATGAGCGTCCACTGAAGGTCTGGTTTACAAGAGGGAAAAATACAGTGTACAAAACCCTGGCACTCAGGGGCCTAACTTAGAGACACGGAAAAGCCCTCGAGACAGCTAAGAACGCAAGGATAGTGAGGATGGTAGCTGGAGAGCAGGTGAGTAGCAAGGCCAAAGCTGTGCCTGCCGTAGAGGGAGCCAGGAAGACAGCGCTGGACATAACACCAGATACACTGTATCTTGGAGACAAGTACTTTCAAGTCAGAAGTCTTAGTGCATCTGTTTGGAGTTTCGATCATCCTTTTCTCAATGATGAGAACAAAGTAGAAGACATGCTTATGTATTACACGTTGTTGTTTGATAAGCCACCGCGTTTCAGACGTATGAGCTACACGTAGGAGGGAGCAAGCTTCAGGCCCAAGTCCATAGGAAGGGATTACCAGCTGGGGCCATATTTATGCTTTCTTGTCAAATAAAGCATGTTTTAAAATTTGTTTCTTATTTAACAAACACAATATGGGTTTCATAAATTTTGACAAGTTGAACAAGTTCAAATTTTATGAGGAGCACAGATTCTCTTTTGTCGGAATTAGTGTGGAATGATCCTGCTTTGGATAGCTTCAGATTTTTGTAAGGTGAAGAGTGAATCTCGCCATCAGCCAGAACATGATTATTCACTCACAAAAGGCTCAGAGCACTAAGATACTTCAGATACAGGCTTGACTCAAAAACTTAGAATCAAATCTAGAAGACATGATGTATGTGTGAATAATTACAATAAGGATTGCAAAATGTTCATTAAGTTCAAGACAAAGATGCAGTTGAAACTATTTGAAGCTGGGTTAGTGAAGGCAGTTTTATGAACTTGGCCTTAAAGAGCCTGAGGATTCTCCAGCCAGAGACAGGCTTAGGGAGCGGTCACTGCAGAACAAACAGCTCGAATGGCCGAGCTTCTTAATAGCACTTTCCTGTTTACTGACCTTTGACATCAGCCCTGAGATGACACTGGTTTCCTGCTGCTAAGAAACACACTTTGGTAGAAGTATTCCAAAATATTACTCAGTAACTATTTATGAAGACATTTATCAGTGGTCACTAAGTATTAACTCACTGTGGAAAATACAAATAAGCAAAAGATGCAGCATTCCAAATAACTAGTTGGTCATTAGGATGAACTTTTAATGTATCATTAAGATGCATGTACACAAACACATATCGACACACTCTCACATGGACACAATGTTCTATTCTTAAATATGTTTAAGATAATGAGAGATGTATACATATTTGTACATGCATAGACACACATAGATAGGTGTATCGATGAAAGTATCTACCTTTTTATCATTGCGTATGTGTTGATTTTGGATACACAGCTGAATAACTATTAATTTAAAATTCTCACTCTTGTAGAATCTTCTTACAGTTAATGTTTGTAAGTCCCTCTGTCAGTTCCATTAGAGTTCTGACCGGACGTGTGTCTGTTTCTGCTCATGTCTGCAGGTCGGAACCTGAGCTTGTATTAGTTACTCTCATCAGCTCACACGGCCAGGAAATGTGCTTCAAGACTCATGAGCCGCTTAAAATGCACACACCTCAGCCCAGGGACTTAGCTTAGTAGTGCTACCATCTGCCTTGCAAGCATAAGGTCATGAATTTCATCCCTGGTACAGAAAACAATAAAAATAAAATATATAAATAAATGGATGCAACCTCTATAGTACAGATTAGTGCTGGGAGATTCTTCTCAGGGAGCTTATTTTACTAAGGGCCATAGAAATTCAGAACTTAAAGCAAAATGAATACTATGAAAAGAACTGTAGGTAACATGCAAGCTGTTACAACCATATGAGGATGTGTAAAAATGGCTGATTTATTTCATGACAGACAAACTCCAAATGTTATTTCCTAGTTGATGTTAGGCTTTAAAATGATTCGTAACTCATTTTACTTTAATGAAAAGTCACAGATAACTGAAATTCACGGAGAGTACTAATGTTTAATTTTAATCACACCTTTCATTCATTCCTTATTCTTGCAATATTTTAAATTAAATATTGTTACATTTTATATACACATCATGAGCACATTCAATATTGAGAATTTGTACCAGTATATGACACAATTTAATTCTCATTTTCTCCCATTTCCCTATCCACCCTAATACTTCTGCCCTCTGTATACATATGCTTTGCTTCCTTTTTTAACATCATATTTTTTCTTGCCCCTCATTACTTTCTCCTACCCTTTTCCATTTGAATATTTTCTATTTCACAATATCTATTATATATTCTAGAACTCATTTACATCTTCAGATTCTAATACCAGAGAAAAGACATGGCATTTACACATCTTTGACCTATTTATTTCACTTATGAATTATGAATTTCACTTATGAATATACATGACTCAAACTTATCATTATTTATAGCAGAATAATACTCCATTTTATTTTTTAAAACTCACCTATCTTTTATCCAGTCTCCAGTTAATGGGCATTTGGGATGTTTCCAAGATTTAGCTATCCCAAACTGAGCTGGTATGAACATAGGTACACATATGTCACTGTGATATGATTCTAATTCTTTCATATATATTCCTAATGAGAGAATAGCAGGGTCAAATGAGACTTCTAATCCTAATTTTTTGAGGAATCTCCACACTGATCTCTACAGTAGTTACATCGATCTGCATTCTCACCAAGAAAGGAGAAGGGTTCCTTCCTCCCCACAGCTCACCAGCATTTGTTGCTAGTTAATTTCACAATAGCAGCCATTCTTTGTGGAATGAGATGAAATCTCAGTGTCGTTTTCATTTGAATCTCTCAAATGACCAATAATACTGAGCATTTCTTAATATGTTTCTTGGCTGTTTTTACTTCTTCCTCTGAAAAGTGTCTGCTTATTTCAGATACCCATTTTTGATTTGGGTCTTTAAATTGGGAGAACTGATTTTCTTAATCCCCTTATATATTCTAGATAGTAGTCCCTTGTCTGAGAAACAGCTGGTAAATATTTTCTCCCATATTGTTTGTTGTCTTTTCATTCAGCCAGTGGTTTCTTTTGCTGTGTAGGAGCTTTTTAGCAGGATAAGGTCACATTTTTTGATTTTTTTTTTTTTTTTGAGATAGGTTCTTGCTTTGTAGTTCAGGCTGGCTCTGAGCTCACTATGTAGCCCAGGCAAGCCTGGAACTCACAACAATCCTCCTTCCTCTGCCTCCTGAGTACTGGGATTACAGGTGTGAGCCACCACGCCCAGCACTGTGGTATGTGGTACTGAATGCCTGTGGGTGTGTTTCTACACCTAGCATTGTTGTACGTGGTTACCAGGGATCGAACCTGGGCCCTTACACTTGCAAGGCAGGCACAGGAACCACTGAGCTAAAACCCCAGCCCCCATTTATTGATTCTTTCTGCTGTTTCTCATGTTATAGAGCTTTTGTTCATTTCAATTGATGCAGAAAAAATATTTCACAAAATCCAACCCTCATTCATGATCAAAACCCTACAGAAAATTGGAGACCCCTACTTAATAACCTTTTATGAGAAATAAGGTAAAGATCTGAGCAATGTTATTGGATTAATGGATTTAACTATCTTGCCCGATCACGAATTCACCCCTCTGGTCCTAATAGGAGGAAGCACGACCTGAGGGACACCAGGAACGACCTTGAGGACCGCAGCTCCGACGGTTCATATGAGGCAGCAGGTCGAGAACAGGAGCTTTGCAAATAGCCGTCGGAAACTGGTGACCAAGTCCAGTTCTTTGGGGTCATCTGAGGTGGCCACTGGCGCTGTGTTTGTCTCTTCTGTCTCTCCTGCCTCTGGCACAGTTGGCATCTATATGTCTGCTGAGGAGGCAGCCTAGAGAATTAACAAACGGACCTGACTTGTATTGTTCTCTGTCTTCTATACCTACCATCTATAGACAAATCAGAAAGAGGATTCTAAAAGACTAATCAAGTGAAAACAAGAACTTCCTGGCTTATAGCTTTTCGTGGCTCATCGCCACCTACTGGAAGAAGTCCAAAATATGCTTATTATTTGGGAGAGTTTGATGTTTGGCCTCAGACACATTTATCATGTCTTTACATTGCAAAGTTTTGCTGGGGATTTTAAGTTGACATTCCTTCAACACCTTCAACTAGCTTAGAGGTTCTCTGGACTCTTTGTAGCCTCCTTTCCCTCACCATAACATCTTTTCTCGCCACCCTCCTTCCTTATATATCGCCTCCTTCTTCCACGACTCATGCCACTGCCTCTTTCCAAGAGGCCATATTCAGGCAGTCAAATTTGACTTTAGCTAATAAAGGTTTTATTTGAAAAGACTCCTGCACACATATAAAAATATTTCTTCTGTGGACTCCCACGTCTGTCGTTCAATTTATACAGCCACCATATACTATGAAATATATTGTCTCTATGAGAATATTTTCAGCACATTTTTTGCAAAAGTTTCAACCCAGTGTCCACTCAGGCTTCTGCTCCTCTGTAGCATGAGCAGGAAGTTGCCATGTGTGGGTTGTCCATTTTCTCACTCTTGCCCTACCTTCTGCCCATCCCCAATAGAACTGAGAACCAGATGAGGAAACAAGCTCAATTACAGAAGACTGACAGGCTGTGGAAACAAACACCTCCTCAGCAGTGTTCCTATTGAAACCGCTCGTTTTGCACACATTTAACTGTCACTAGAAGATAGTGCTGACCATTAAGAATACACTCTGGCTGGATCCTAAGGGGAGGCCAAGACCAGGTTCCCAGGGATCACAGCGCTAACGTGCAGGTGAGCAGCGGTGATATTCTGCGAAGGGTGCTACAACAGAGACAGTGAATGCCATCAGGTACAGAAGGGCAGCCCAGACATGCTGGTCCAGGAAGTATATGGAAAGTAGCTCAAAGAAGAATGGGTGTGGTGCGGACATGGGGAAGGATGACACACACCACGCAGAACACCTGGGAATTTGGAAGAAGCTCCTCTACAGGGAATTTGGGTTAAAAGGAGCATGAGGGATGAGGAGGCTACAAAAACAGGCTGACGGCAGCCTGACAGGAGGCTGGGATCTGTGACTTGATAGTAAGGGTAAGTAGAGTCACCACAGTTTTTACATGCAACTTGAGCCCTTATATCCAACGATGCACTCTCTCATATAATAATGTTGTCATGTTAAGTGATTTGGGAATTTAGTGACTTGAGAAAGAATGACATGAGGTCAATATATACACATTCCACACAGCGCCTAGCAAGGAAGAGTGATGTCCACAAGGTGCTGCAAAAATACCTGATGAATTCCTGTGAGAAGAAGAAAAAATGTTGTCATAATGTGGTGTCACCTGTGATTTACACAGAAGAGACATGGGACACAGGACGCTAAAGACTTTGTCTAAGGGCACAGAGTCCAGACTTGGCCTAACACAGCTAGACTCCAGTGGTACTGCGTGTGACTAACATGTACTGCTCACCTTTTAGACTCTAACACAAAATAGAGTCTAAAGAAAATAATGATAAATTGGTTCATCACAAAAAAAATAGCTGTGACAGCTTAAAATGTGTGTGTGAGGGTGTGTGTGCACACGTACATTGTTTTGGATTTCTTTCTTTCTTTCTTTCTTTTGCTATGCAGACCATCATGGATGATTAGGGATAGGTTAAAAAGAAAAGTAAATCTCTAAAGCAGAATGCGGTCTTTTCTGAACTTAAATACAGGGTTTGGCGGATAGTATTTTGAAATTGAAACAAATCCATAAATGCTGGATAGTGAAGCTTAGTAAGAACAAGAACAGTAAAAAGATACAACTAACAACAGCGAAAAAGTGGCTCAGCAGTTGGGAGCAAGCGCACAGGCCGCAGAAGCAGAGAGCAGGGAGGCCCAGCGCGGCTCGGCCGGAGATCGCCGCCCGCGCCGCCGGAAGTGCGGCTCCCAGCCGCGCCTTGCGCTGCTCCACACCGGCGGGGACCGCACGCAGACCGCTGCCGCAGTCTGTGCATCTCGCACCTATTTGTTCATCTAGGTGTCGCTCAAAATATGGCAAATATAATTGTTGTTTCATATCCATGTATTCATATATTTATGCAGTGATCCTATAGTTCACTTATTTCTAATATGCAACTATATTTGCATATCTATTTATTCATATGAGCATATATATATGTGCTCTTGATTCCTTGGACTGTGTAATACAACGCAAGGCATGGAGGGAAGGAAACAGGAAGGGCTCAAGCAAGCATGAATACTAGTTAGCAAAGAGGGAGGCGAGGGAGGAGGGAGGGAAGGGCGGAGAAGGAGCAGATCGGTTGCTACTGTCGAGCACCTCTCGTGGGCCAAATGGCACATGTGCAGAGCTGGCCAGGTCCTGAACCCCAAGAGTCAGCAGAGACCCCAAGGCCTCCTCACGCTGGGGTGGGTGTGAGGCATATCATCATCTTTCAGAGCTTTTGAGAAATGAAAATTCTGTTCGCTATTCAAAGCCCATTAAATTATTTACAACTAGATCTGGAGGCTTTATAGTCATCATCGTGTCATTAAAAGCCAAATGTGCCTCTTTCAGGAGCACCAAGATTAACAGATTAGAATGCATTCCACATGTCCAGTTTTACTGTCAAGGGAATTTTAAAGAAGTTTTCCAGCTTCCACAGCTGAACCAGATGTCTCTGGATCCCACCGTGAAATGAAATTAGCTGAATAGCCTTCTCACGACCCCAGGCTGTTTTATCAGGCATCAGTGTAATGTTTGAGAACTGTTCTTTGCTAAAACACTATTGTTTCGGGGTCCAGCCTGCCACTGGTAAAGAAATCTATTGACTTGCTCGATCCTCTGAAACCCAGCAGTGTTTCTCTCAGACTGTCTCTCAGGATGCTCTCGCCACTGTTGTTTGTGCTGCTGTGAGAACAGGAAAAGGTCTCCACTGTACATCTCTGGTCTCTGTTTTAGAAACATCAGGAGACACCATTTTTGTTTTGTGAACAAGTCCTGCTGATTTACACTACAGTTTTCTTCACTGTTCCCAAATGACTACACGCTGAAAGAGATCAGACGGATCCCTCCTAAAACAACCTACGGCTTAGTGCAATGCTGTTTTAAATTTTAATCAATACCTTTGGCTCAGGAAAGGTGGCTGAAAGTCCAGATGTGATTCTAGTAGGATATTTTATTTATTGTTTTCTTTAACTTTTATTTTATTGTTATGTGGAAATTACATTTACTCTCCTAATTTGAAACATAATAGAATGAACATACTGTACTCACCGCAGTTTAAGATAAAGGAATAAGACCAATACTTTATGTGCATTTCTTGCAACTTTTTATGTTTCCAGTACATAATGACTAGATCCCTCATGTGGGTTGATCCATAAACACAACATATCTTAATTCTGCTTTCATCTCCTTCCCTTCCTCCCCCTTCCTTCATCTCTTAGCCTCCTTCCCATCTGCAAAATGTTTCTGTCTGTATGTCCTAGTATCTATGCTTTATTTTGCTCTGTGTTTAGATTTTGTTTTCTCACACAAGAGAAGCCATGCCACATTTAAGCTTGTGTGTCTGACTTATTTCATAATATCAAGGTCTCACGGTGAACCCTTCCTCCTTCTCTGGCAGAGCATGTTCCACTTTGCATAAATGCCCTGTGACCTCTCTGTGATAGCATGTCCTGCTCCTCCTGAAAAATGTCCCACCTCCCTTTATGATTGCAAATTTGGTCTAATTTAAACTCTGTGTAGTTCAGTATTACTTTATATGTTCCTAGGTAAAGTTCCCCTTGACGTATCTGTCAGCTCCCTGATTCTCTATCATCAGAGGCATTTTTCATTTCTCTTAAGTTTTTTCTAGTAATTCTTTTAACACTTTTTAAGGGATTCTATCTCTGGACTTCTATTTCCAACTTTGTTGTGTGTTTCCTACTCCTACCATTAAAGTGCTACACCTACTGATTATGTCTGCTTGAGACTCCATCTCCTCACACTAATATCTATGGCTACTTCACTGACAGTGGTTTTTCACACTTTATATTTTTAATCAAATTTTTATTGGTACATTTGTATGTACATCATGATCACACTCAACACTGAGAATTTGTACCAGTATATGACAAGATAATTCTCATTTTTACCCATTTCCCTACCCAACCTACAACCCCCTCACCCCTCCTCACCCCCTATATACATATTTTAACATATTTTTTCTTTCCCCTCATTACTTACCCCAGCCCTTTCCCTTTTAATATTTTTTATTGCACACTATATATTTTTTAAAGTTTTTGCCTGCAGTGTGAGTTTGTTGTTACAAAAGCTTCCAATTTTCTAGTTTCCTCATTTCCTTCCCTAAATTTTCTCCTTCGGCTAGAGTCTGTACCCTCCAGTTCTCCCCACTACAATCCTCTTTTCCTGAATGGAGGTCCTCTTCACTTGGTCATAGGGTACGAGGGAAGAAAAGTATTGTATACTCCTGTAGGTAGAGGAGAAATTAACCCCCAGCCATTGGATGTAAAGTTCATGGTCTCATAACACCAAAAGCTGAAAGAGCAAACCGAAGGAAGAAGAGGAAAGCTCTGCTGGGAATAAGTAGAGAAGAATAGTTCCTGGGTTTCCAAGAAGACCCCAATGGGTGGCCACCAAAGCCTTTATCGGGGATAAATTATACCCCAAAGTCACAATATGCACACAGTGTGGATCAAGCTACAATCCACCAGTAAGATTGCAAGTACAGCTGCTTAGCTAATACTGATCCAGTAAGGAAATGAATCGCAAAGCCACAGTACTAGACAGAACAGACATTTGGCAAGAGGAATGGATCCAAACGCTAGTCACCTACCCCTTAATTCCCCATTTATTTAAACTTTTGAAAACTTGTCTATACAATATATTACTTTCTTTACAGCAGTTACATTTGTTATTTTATACTTTATTATTTGATATTTTAATACAATTAAAAGTTTTCATTTTATAATGATTTTTTACTAGTCTGTACAGACATACTGTATATTTGGTTATGTTTATATTCTGTAACTTTTAAACTTTTAAAATTTGTATTAGTACACTTTGCAATACACAATAACCTTTATTTTGGGGAGTTTATGAGTGCGTCACACATCTTTTTTTTTCCTGCAATCTTGATTTTTTAACAGGTTACTTAAAAGTCCTTTTGGAATTTTGAGTACATAACCATGGTATCTGAAATAACAATTTTAATTCATCCTTTTCAAACTGTGCATCTTGTCACTTCTTGCACTAACTAGAAACTGCTGCTTTGTTAAGTCAAGTAATTATCAGTATTATTTGAAATGATAAGTTATTGTATTGTTTTATTTTAGAATGAACATTTAAGGACATTTACGCTCAATGATTTTAGGATGCTTAGCTGTGACTTCCAGCTGACTGTAGACAGTTTCACTTTGAGTGATGGGATATAAAGAAGAAGTACGTAAAGTGTTATTTTAAATGTACAGCCAAAATATTCTATATGACCTAAAAAGTAATTCTTACAGATGGAAATATTTAAAAGAAACATAAAAACAAATAAGAATACTGGGTGGTAATCACATAAAATCTAAACACTTTGCATATGTATTAATTTCATTAATTATACAGAAAATTACTAGTGATGTAGTTAAATTCTCAATAATGAACAAAATCACAATGTATACCTAAAATGTACCAACACACTCAATAAAGAAAACATGTGGGATGGATTAAATGAACATACACGTTAACAGCCATATGCAGGGTGGTCAGTTATGACGAATCTAAACGTCAGTTTGCACTTGCCAGCCCAGCACTTGGGCTGAGTGAAGCACAGACACAAGACTGGAAGTTCAACATCACCCACCTGAACAACTCAGTAACTTAAGGAGACTATCTCAGAACAAAATATGCACAACTATGGTGCTATGGCTCAGGGTGGAAGCCCTGAATTCACTCTCCAGCACACAACAATTTTTAAGTAACAAGAGTGTCATTTGTACTGTGCTAACTAAATTAAATTTGCAGTTTATGATTCGCATAATCCTCATGAATATATATCCATAAATATATATGTATCTGTGAGTGAGCACAATCTATTTTAATAATTTGCACTAATTTTCCCTGTATTTTCCAATTATAAATATTTCTTCTTTGTTGTACTTGTTGGTATTTTCCACATATTTAAAATCAATACAACTCTTTAATTATTTAAGAATAAACTCTATGAATGCTTTAACCAACAAAGAAGTAGTAGGTCTAGAATGTTGACTGTATATATTATTGCATTTGTCACACAAACCTTGAGGGGTCTGCTTCAGAGACTTAGGAGGCCCCTGGAACATGCTGTGATTGCGTTTTGGGTGGTCGCTCTGCAAGCTAAAAGAGGTCCTGTGCCACGCCACTTACAAAGTGTGGATTACCTTCATCAGCAAGTAGGTGCCCCCCACATCTGCTCTCATACATCTGCCAGTGCCTTGAAATTCAAGATCAGACATCCTCATGACAGCCGCCTAATTTTCTGGATTCCCAGATTCAGAGTCCCTGCTGTCTGCTGCCTGGTCCTTACTCTCGGTCACCCTCACCTTCTAAACACACCTGGCAAAAAATTGTTAGTTCCACAGTGTGTCCCATCATGCTCGGCATCAAGTAACTTCCCCTCCATGTTTCTTGTGTCTCTTTTTTCCCTTTTTCTTGGCCTGGTCAGGCTACCAAAACAAAAATCCATAAAGTGGGTAGTTCATAAACACAGGAGTTTATTTTCAGCAGTTCTGGAGGCTGGAAATGTGAAGGGAAAGTTGCTAGTAAATCCTGTCCCTCATCAGCCCTGACTCCTGGCTCCTGGGTCTCGGGTTCTCACTGGCAATTTGTACATCCTCTTTTGAAGAAGACTAAAGAAACATCTTTGAGGCTATCTAATGAGAACATTAATGCTGTACTTCTACCGAAGTCTCTTTTTTCAAAGTCTCACTTCCCAATTCTACCCCAGCTGAGATTAGCTTTCAGTGTCTGAATTTGGAGTGACACACTCAGGCCACAGAGACACCGTCGTCTGCTACCAGGAAGGAGAAGTTAGTGGCAGTCTTCCCCCTGGTCTTGGTGTCTCCGGACTCCACACCTTTTCATCTCTACTCCACGCAGAACTGCTTCAGTTCATCTCCACACAGAGTTTCTGCTGAGCTTCCTAAAACAAGGCATTAATCAAGTCATCTGTACTGAAATATATCCAAGTGGCCATCTATTGCCTTTGATGCTAAAAAATAAGACTGAGAAAATTATATGAAAGCAAAGTACAACCTTTTCCGTGTTTGAGGTAGTGTCTCCCTGCCCCCTGGGTTCCTGTGACACACTGTCTGAACTTACCTGCTTCTACCAGAAACTGTCAGAGTCTGGAAACTCTTGCTCTGGGTATATCATCCCCATACTACTGTATCTTTTCATGTTTTGAATTAGACTGAAACACACACACACACACACACATATTATATGTTTTTAAATATAAAGAATAAAGTAAAAAGGTCTTCAATACTGTGGATGAGAATAAATTGTGGAACAGTATTTTAGATTAATGCTTTCCTGGGTATTGAAAATAATTCCATCAGGAAAAAAATATCAGAAAATTTTGCTTAGTAGAAATTTTAGTAGAAATATGTAAACATAATTTGATTCTGATAGGTATTTTATACTTAATTTTAAAAATTGAAAGCAGTATAACTTAAATTGGTAACCTGAATGACTATAACCTGACTTCTTACCTAAGCAGCTTGACATGATTTCCATATTTTACTGGCCACATAAAAAATAATTTATAAAAAGAACTGTGTCTCAGTGACTTCCTATTCTTCAGAATACCCAGTGGCAGAGAGGTTGTCACATAGGAGGCAGTCAGAAGTACTCTGTGCTTCAGTGCGTGTTCTAAAAAAATTATACATGGTCACAATTAATAGAAATAATTTCTACTAAAGATTCTGCTCTATATTAAGGTGACATTTAAAAATAAAAGGAAAAGGCTTTGTTATTTCCAGATGAGGATTCCAGTTTTCAACCTGCATTATTGAACTCATCTTGCACTGACTTCCTGTCTTGACCCTGACCTTTCTTGAGACTATTGAATAAGTCTGATGTTCCATACCATGAAGTATTTTATAAGATTGAGCCACTGTGATCAGACAATTTACATTATTTTCACTGGGATAAATCTAAAAGTAGCCATATTCAGGAAGCATATGAGAAAACTGTTAAGCAAAACAGCTAACAGATTCTTGACTGAGTGTCATTGTGATTATCAATGTTGCAGCGTGTGTGTGTGTGTGTGTGTGTGTGTGTGTGTGTGTGTGTATGTGTGTGTAAGGGCCAGATATATAATCATTAGTGGTCATACTACATTAAGTTAAAATGACAGTCACAGGAGTAAGTTTATGTTCAGTATCGAACTGGCCCATTTTAAACCAGCACTCTGAAGAAGAAGGTCTGTGTCCCATCATACTCTGCATCAAGGGTGGACATGAACAAAATTTCCTGTAAAAATGAAACTTGATGTTAAATAGGAAGAAGGGGGGAAATGTTGAGATTGTAACAAAAAAGTAAGGAAACAAATTTTATTTATATGGGGGGGTGGTAGGGTGGGTAGGGCTATGGGAAAAAATGAGAATTAAGTTGTGTCTTATACTGGTACAAATCCCCATTATGGAGTGCAGTCATGATGTGTATATTTAATGTACCAATAAAGATTTTTAAAAAATTAAAAAATAAAAAAATGAAACTTGAAAACATATTAAAAGAAACTTGAAAAGAAATTAGAAAATAAAACTGCTTCATGAGTTTTATAGAAACAACAGCTCAAAACAACACGATTTCCAAATCAAAGCCACTTATGTTGAAAGAGATGGGACAATTACATTGTGAGAACAAGATATTGAAAACAAGATTAAAATAATAAAGTGAGATATTTGCAAAATAGTAGCAAAGGTGTATGAAAGGTTAAATGAAAGGTGTATGAAAGCTCTTAAATGTCCATTTCTCATGCTGAAGAAAGAAACATTATTTTGCAGCCTAAATTACTGCCAATAATATGAGAGTCAAGGCTTAACCTTAAAGAAGACAGGTTAGATTGAAAATAAAGTGATGGCATAAATGGTATCTTTTAAAGGTCATAAGTGCCAAAGATTAATTTCAAATTTATAATTAATATTATTTTTTTTTTGGTAACCAGCACCTGAACTCAGGACCTTGAGCTTATGAGACAGGCAGTGGAACACTGAGCTAAATCCTCAGCTATAATTAATTTTTGAAAACATAAAAGTAAGTAAAATCTTCCATCCTTACATTATACTCAGAGAAAATGCAATAACAGGTGAGGCTCAGTATTGCTATACAACTTCGTACAGTTTGT